>JBBPUG010000234.1:0-32034 GCA_038094535.1 Tubosaeta aff. alveolata
AAGAGATGTGCCCAGAGCAGGTTGGCAGCCATGGAAGTAAATGAATTAGAACCTAATCGTACACAACGCGTCATCATTCCTATATCCGATCCGACCCTCTTGCCAACATCTTAGACAACACAGATCGTAACTTGATCCCATTGTACACACGATCCCATAGAGCGGACGCATCTTCCTCTTCCCTCTCTACCGCCAAGTCCCAGCGCGGCTCGATGCTGGTGAAAAAGTCTTCTAGTTTGAGCGCATCGAACACCACCACTAAACCAGGAATAAGAGCGGGCGCGATATACGTGTCCAGCAAGTCGAACTGCAGCACTCGTGGGGGGAAAGACAGGTCCAGTCCCGGAGGAATCCGGGTGAACGTCCGGCTTTTGATGGCAAGGGCAGTTTTGGTCAGGGATGGGCACCGCCGCAGGAGCTGCACTAACCCGCTGAGCGTGATCCCCCCGCCGTCGTCGTCCACGTGCCAGCCAAACATGCAGTTGATGGAGAGTTCTCTCACTTGAGGCGAGGTAGACACCACATCAAACACGTCTGCGTCTGTCAGCTTTACAGACCACGCAACGTTGAGGGATATCACGGCGAGGTTGCCAAAGTCTTTGTACGGGAGAAAGTCATCCAACGTGAGCCATTCTGAGGGTTCCGGTCCGATGGGATCAAGTAAATCCTCCTCTCCGTGTGTGGAACTGTAGAACATCAGCTGGGAGAGGGTGTTAGATGGGCAAGCCTTTCGGACAGCAGTCCAGTATCCTTCCACATTCTGTTTCCGAGTGTATGTTGAAATGGCAATGTCGAGATCCTTGATGACGGGAAGCCGGATACAAGAAAAGAGGGTTGTGATGAGGCCCAGGTATCTGCATTTGATTTCCAAGCCAACAAGGCTACCAAATATGCGCACGGTGCCGGATCGTGGGATACGGTCATGCACATCACCCCTCACACGGCAACAAAGAGATGCGAGTGTAGGCAAAGACGAAAGGCGCAAAATAGTATCCACGCCGAGGTTGTGACATGTCACGCATTGAAGCTTCGCCCAGCGGTGCACTTGACTAGAGAAGGCCGTCTCTAGATCTGGAGGTTCAGCAAAAGGGAAACGAATGCGAAATCGCTTCATATTTGGGCAACGTTTCACGAGGATGTCAAGAAATCCGATAGGATTAGGTATGTTTGAAGGCAAGTACGCGGAATCGAGATCAAGTGAGATCAACGAAGGGACGGCGATGTGACCCAACAACGAGATTACCACTACACCCCTCCAGAAGAACGATCGTAGGTTTGGGAAAAGTGGACCAGCGAACGGTGCCGTGGTAAATATGGACCCAAAGACCCTTTGGTCGAGGGATCTAGCATAAATGAATATGTGTATGGACCGCACTCTGCGGGTGTAGCCCCGGAGGATGTTCCATTCGACTTGGTTGAGTGGTCTGCGAAACGTGTAGCACTGTTGAAATAAGCACAACGATATCTGCAACGAAAACCAGATACGTACGTTATCAGAAAAACAACACGCTTCAGGGAGACACCGAGCCAGAGAAGAAGGGTCACGCAGCTCCTCCCAAAGCACGTCTAGTGCAGGCTCTTTGAACGCTCGACATGTTCTGGCGAGCGCGAGATCTGCGTTCTGGCCACATGAGCAGTGGCTGAATATATTGGAGAGGATTTCTTGAATCTGGAGTGTGTGGTGCATGAATGTGGTAGCTAGCCAAGGCGCGAGAACACGACTGACTCTAACGCGCAACTCGGTATGTACCAAGTTGAACAATCGACACTGCTGGCTTTACAGTAACCATCTATCTGAACTTCCGGTGAATAAACCTCTTGATGCTAAATCCCACCCAGTCTGAACCTCTAAGGAACTTCCTCTGGGGAAGAAGTTCTACCTCCATTTCGCGTCTTCCGAACGAGCTAGTACTCGCAATGCTTATCTCGCATATCTCAGTGAGCACCTTGTCGCGCTCAACTTGTTCGCATGCACGACCTCGGCGCGGCAGTCGTCGACACGCTGCAAGAGGCCGTCGAGCCGCGCAGAAAACTGTTCGAGGTTGACTTGGGTGTCGTGGAGGAGCATGCGCATCGATGTCCCAGTCCTGTCCTGCGGCGCGATGGCGGGGATCTGTGAAGGCGCGTCGGTCGTCGTCGTCGTCGTCGCATCTTTGCGTAAGAGATGTGCCCAGAGCAGGTTGGCAGCCATGGAAGTAAATGAATTAGAACCTAATCGTACACAACGCGTCATCATTCCTATATCCGATCCGACCCTCTTGCCAACATCTCAGACAACACAGACCGCAACTTGATCCCAATAAGCACACGGTTCCATAGAGCGGACGCATCTTCCTCTCCTTCGTCTTCTATCGCAAAGTCCCAACGCGGATCGATGCTAGTGAAAAAGTGTTCTAGTTTGAGCGCATCGAACACCACCACTAAACCAGGAATGAGAACGGGCGTGATATACGAGTCCAGCAAATTGAACTGCAGCGCTCGCGGAGGGAAAGACAGGTCCAGTCCAGGAGGAATCTGGGTGAACGTCCAGCTCTCGATGGCAAGGGCTGTTTTGGTCAAGGATGGACACCGCCGCAAGAGCTGCACCAGTCCACTGAGCGTGATCCCCCCGCCGCCGTCGACCCCATGCCAGCCCCACCTGCCGTTGATGGAGAGTTCTCTCAATTGAGGCGACGTAGACACCACATCGAGCACGTCTGCGTCTGTCAGCTTTACGGACCACGCAACGTTGAGGGATATCACGGTGAGGTTGGCAAAATCTTTGTACGGGAGAAGACCGTCCAACGTGAGCCAGTCCGAGGGACTCCGTTTGAAGAGACGAGTTGGATCCCCCTCTCCGTATGTGGAGCTGCAGAACACCAACCGGAAGAGGGTGTCAGATGAGCAAGCCTTTCGGACAGCAGTCCAGTATTCTTCCACGTCCTGTTTTGGAGTGTATTTTATAACGGAAATGTCGAGATCCTTGACGACGGGAAGCTGGATGCGGGAAAAGAGAGTTGTGATGGGACCCAGGTATCCGCATTCAATTTCCAGACTAACAAGGCTACCAAATATGCGCGTGGGGCCAGATTGTGGGATATGGTCATGCACACCATCCCTCACATGGCAACGAAGAGACGTGAGTGTGGACAAAGACGAGAGGTGCAAAATGGTATCCGTGCCGAGGTTGTAACAAGTCACGTATTGAAGCTTCTCCCAGCGCTGCACTTGGCTAGAGATGACCGTCTCTAGATCTGAAGGTCCAGAAAAAGGAAAATGAACGCAAAATCGCTTCATATTTGGGCAACGTTGTGTGACGGTGTCAAGAAATCCTATCAAAATGGGTGTGTTTGGACGCACGTACACGAAATTGAGATCAAGTGAGATCAGCGAAAGGACGGCGATTTGACCCAACAACGGGAATATCATTGTATCTCTCCAAAAGAACGATCGTAAGTTTGGGAAAAGTGGACCAGCGAAGGGTGCCGTGGTAAATATGGTGTCGAAGGCCCTTTGGTCAAGGGATCTAGTATTAATGAATACGTGTATGGACCGCACTCTGCGGGTGTAGCCCCGGAGGATGTTCCATTCAACTTGGTTGAGTGGTCTGCGAAACGTGTAGCGCTGTTGGGATAAGCATACTGATATCTGCAACGAAAACTTGATACGTACGCTATCAGAGGAGCAACACGCTTCAGGGAGACACCGAGCCAGAGAAGAAGGGTTATATAGCGTCTCCCAAAGCACATTCAATGCGGGCTCTTTGAACGCTCGACATGTTCTGGCGAGTGCGGCGAGATCTGCGTTCTGGTCGTATGAGTAGCAATGGCCGAATATATTGGAGAGGATTTCTTGAATCTGGAGTGTGTGGTGCATGAATGTGGTAGCTAGCCAAGGCGCGACAACACGACTGACTCTAACGCGCAACTCGGTATGTACCAAGTTGAACAATCGACACTGCTGGCTTTACAGTAACCATCTATCTGAATTTCCGGTGAGTAAACCTCTTGATGCTAAATCCCACCCAGTCTCAACGAACCTCCAAAGAACTTCCTCTGGGGAAGAAGTTCTACCTCCATTTCGCGTCTTCCGAACGAGCTAGTACTCGCAATGCTTATCTCGCGTGTCTCGGTGAGCACCTTGTCGCGCTCAACGTAGAGCAACTTGTTCGCATGCACGACCTCGGCGCGGCAGTCGTCGACACGCTGCAAGAGGCCGTCGAGCCGCGCGGAAAACTGTTCGAGGTTGAGCATGCGCATCGACGTCCCGGTCCTGTCCTGCGGCGCGATAGTGGGGATCTGCGAGGGCGTGTCGGTCGTCATCGTCGCATCTTTGCGTAAGAGATGTGCCCAGGGCAGGTTGACAGCCATGGAAGTAAATGAATTAGAACCTAATCGTACACAACGCGTCATCATTCCTATATCCGATCCGACCCTCTTGCCAACATCTCAGACAACACAGATCGCAGCTTGATCCCATTGCGCACACGATCCCATAAAGCGGACGCATCTTCCTCTTCCTCTTCTACCCCAAGGTCCCAATGCGGCTTGATGCAGGTGAAAAAGTGTTCTAGTTTGAGCGCATCGAACACCACCACTAAACCAGGAATGAGAGCGGGCGCGATATATGTGTCCAGCAAGTCGAACTGCAGCGCTCGTGGATGGAAAGACAGGTCCAGTCCCGGAGGAATGTGGGTGAACGAACGGCTCTCGATGGCAAGGGCTGTTTTGGTCAGGAATGGACACCGCCGTAGGAACTGCACCAGTCCGCTGAGCGTGATCCCCCCACTGCCGTCGTCCACGCGCCAGCCCCACCCGCAGTTGATGAAGAGTTTTCTCACTCGAGGCGACGTAGACACCACATCGAGCACGTCTGCGTCTGTCAGCTCTACAGACCGTGCAACGTTGAGGGATATCACGGTGAGGTTGCCAAAGTTCTTGTATGGGAGAAGATCGTCCAACGTGAGCCGCTCTGAAGGTCTCTGTCCGATGGGATCAAATTGATCCCCCTCTCTATATCTGGAACTGGAAAACTCCAACCGGAAGGGGGCGTTGGATGGGCAAGCCTTTCGGACAGCAGTCCAGTATTCTTCCACATTCTGTCTCGGTGTGTATGTTAAAATAGAAACGTCGAGGTCCTTGATGACGGGAAGCTGGATACGAGAAAAGAGGGTTGTGATGGGGCCCAGGTATCTGCACTCGACTTCCAAGCCAACAAGGCTACCAAATGTGCACATGGGGCCGGATTGTGGGATATGGTCATGCACATCAGCCCTCACATGGCAACAAAGAGACACGAGCGTGGACAAAGCTGAGAGCTGCAAAACAGTATCCACGCCGAGGTTGTGACAACTCACGTCTCGAAGCTTCCCCCAGCGGTTCACTTGACTGGGGAGTGTCGTCTCTAGATCTGAGTGTCCAGAAGAAGGAAAACGAATTCTAAGTCGCTTCATATTTGGGCAACGTTTCAAGGTGTCAAGAAATCCTATCGGGATGGGTGGGTTTGGAGGCAAGCCCCAGAAATCGAGATAAAGTGAGATCAACGAAGGGACGGCGATATGTCCCAACGAAGGGACGGCGATATGTCCCAACAACGGGAATATCACTACATCTCTCCAGAAGAACGATCGTAGGTTTGGAAAAAGCGGACCAGCGAAGGGTGCCATGGTAAATATGGTATCATAGGCCCTTTGGTCGAGGGGTCTAGCAATAGGGCATACGTGTATGGACCGCACTCTGCGAGTGTAGTCCCGGAGGACGCTCCATTCGACTTGGTTGAGTGGTCTGCGAAACGAATAGCACTGTTGAAATAAGCACAACGATATCTGCAACGAAAACCGGATACGTACGCTATCAGAGGAACAACACGCTTCAGGGAGACATCGAGCCAGAGAAGAAGGGTTATACAGCGTCTCCCAAAGTACATCCAGTGCGGGCTCTTTGAACGCTAGACATTTTCTGGCGAGTGCGGCGAGATCTGTGTTCTGGTCGTATGAGTAACAGTAGCTGAATATATTGGAGAGGATTTCTTGAATCTGGAGTGTGTGGTGCATGAATGTGGTGGCTAGCCAAGGTGGGCGTGTGAGCAAGTTGAACAATCGACGCTGCTAGCTTCAACCAACTAGGCCACCAGATAATCTCTGGATGCTAACGTTGATTGATCCCACCCAGTCGTCCTGGCCTCAATGAATCTCCAAAGAACACACAAGCTCGCAATGTGTAGCCTCAATAACACGCTTGCCCCCATTTCGCGTCTTCCGAACGAGCTACTCGCATTGATCTTTGTCTGCCTTCGCTCGTGATGATTTCCTGACTCACACATTCCCCATTCCAAAGGCACCAGGCCGTGTCAACGTCTCTCATGTTTCTACCCACTGGCGTCATGTCGCGCTGAATTGTGCAACTCTCTTCACCACATCAAGACGCTGGATAGAGAGAGGTCAGAGACGTGTATGACCTCAGCGCGGCAGTCGTCGACGTGCTCCAAGAGGCCGTCAAGCCGCGCAGAAAACTGTTCGAAGTTGACTTGGGCGTCGTGGAGGAGCATGCACATCGACGTCCCCGTCCTGTCTTGCGGCGCGAGGGTGGGAATCTGTGAGGGCGTGTCAGTCGTCGTCGTCGCATCTTTGCGTACAAGACGTGCACAGAGCAGCCATGGAAGTAAGTAAATTCCTGGACGGCCCACTGATTTTAGCGTGACGAAAATCCTACCGTCTGCTCATATCCGACCGCTAGTCCAATGCTGAGTTCAGATAGGATTCCGTGCTTTTTTCTGTTGGAGGGCTACTTCTAAGACTCCTTTGTAAGTACTTCACGATCCCGTTTCATTTTGCAACGCGCCTCAAGCGCTGGCGAACTGCATGCTCTTCTATTCTGATGATAGTATCAGGAAATGCCAACCTTACTTAGGGTTACTTATCACACAGAGTACCAACCCTGCCGAATGACGGCGACACAACTGTTGCCCAATTGCCACCACCACTGCAAGAGCAAAGGTCGTGCCACGGCACACCTTGAAGGCAATGTCGCACCACACGGCGGTGGCAAGGGTAGGTATGTCCACTTTCACACAACGAGGATGGGTTGACGTGTAGCTGACGACAACGCCGATGCGCGTGCCAGCCATTGCACTGCCGCGTCATCACGAAGGCGAGGGCGATGGCAAGGACATGGGAGGGCATGCTCACCACCACAGCAGCAACGACAACTGGCAAAGGCAAGCATTGGACTAGGACGAGCGTACAAGGCATGCAATCGCATGCCCACGACGACAACGCACGACGGCAAGGGCAACAATCACATGGTCACCACCGCCATGCATGAGGAGGGGCTGACGAATGGGTGAGGGCGTACAACAGCCCCAACGACATCAAAGCGACGAGGGCGAGGTGGCGCAATAGCGCACTCACCACCGCAATGTCGACGATGACAAGAGCGAGTGGGCGCAAGGGAGCACCAACCGCAACGACGATGACGACAACGGCATGCGCCTACCTCACAAAAGCGATGAAGATGAGGATGAGGAGGCGTGACGGCGCACCCATTACCATGGCGCCAACGACGAGGCGACATGGACAGCCCACCTCACCATGACGACGAAGACGAGGGAGCGGAACAGCACACCAACCCCAACGTCGACGATGAATGCGCCTACCCCCACCATAACGACGAGGACTAGGATAAGGGTATCCATCACCACACTGCCAACAACAACCGAGCACATCTCATCGTGACGATGAATACGGCGAGCTCAATGGCGCGTGCACCACTTTCAGGGTGCCCCCTCCGTCCGCCCACCAGAACAATGGGTTGAGGACGTGACGGTACATGGCATGATTACCGCCCGCAAGACGACCAGGAGGGTTCGGGCTACGCACCGGCGCACTCGTCACCACCTGGACGACGGGCAAGGGTGTGCAACTGCACACGGCGAGAATGACGAAATGGGGCACGAGGACACACGGCACGCGCACTGCATTGACGGCCTGCGCACCACCGCAAGACGACGGCGATGGCATGGGCTGCACGACGGCGCACCCACTACCTACCAGGACGACGAGGGGGACGGGAGCAGCGCAATAGCACAATCAACGCCCAGCAGACAATGGCGAGGGCAGCGCAACGGCACACCTTCTACCCACCAGGACGACCAAGGGGGGTGTGCCTTCCATCCACAGGACGACGAGGACGGTGGAGCAGTGCAACAGCACACCCGCCACCCGCCAGGTCGACGAGGGGGGTTGGGCAGCGCAATGGCGCAGCCTCCACCCACAGGACGACAAGGCGGGGACAGCAGTGACGTGCACACTGCCACGGACGACGAACGGTAACAAGGATGGCGGAGCGTAGCGGCACACTTCCATTCACCACGGCGTTGATGGAGGGGATGGCAACGCAATGGCATTCCACTGCCAGCACCCTGACGAGGAGGGGAACGGACCCTAACGACAGCGAGGGCGGCGGGCAGCCTGATGGCGCGCCTGGCGTGACAGTGTTCCTACCACCACTACCGCGACGACAGCGACGAGTGTGGTCCATCTGCGAGGCGGACGGGGCCATGCAATGGCAGTGAATAGTAGGTAACTCAAAGTGATTAGTGTATATAAGTAAATTCAAGTTGCATTCAAGTAGGTATAAGCAAAGAGAACCCTGCGTGCGGTCCAAGCCTTGCCCGGAGGGCCTGTTAAATGAATTAGGACCTAATCGTACAAATGCCTTATCATTCCTGTGTCCGATCCGACCCTCTTGCCAACATCTCAGACAACACGGATCGCAACTTGACCCCAATAAGTACACGATCCCATAGAGCGGACACTTCTTCCTCTGCGATGCTGGTGAAAAAGTCATCTAGTTTGAGCGCATCGAACACCACCACCAAACCAGGAATGAGAGCAGGCACGATATATGTGTCCAGCAAGTTGAACTGCAGGGCTCGTGGGAGAAAAGACTGGTCCAGCCTCGGAGGAATCTGGGTGAACGTCCGGCTCTCAATGGCAAGGGCTGTTTTGGTTAGGAATGGACACCGCCGCAGGAGCTGCACTAAGCCGTTGAGCGTGATCCCCCCACCGTCACTGTCCACACCCCAGCCCCACACACTGTTGATGGAGAGTTCACTCACTTGAGGCGAGGTAGACACCACATCGAGCACGTCTGCGTTCGTCAGCTCTACAGACCATGCAATGTTGAGGGATATCACGGTGAGGTTGCCAAAGTTCTTGTACGGGAGAAGATCGTCCAACGTGAGCCGCTCTGAAGGTCTCTGTCCGATGGGTTCAAACAGATTCCCCTCTCCGTATCTGGAACTGCAGAACTCCAACCGGGAGAGGGCGTGGGATGGGCAAGCCTTTCGGACAGCAGTCCAATATTCTTCCACATTCTGTTTCGGAGTGTATGTTAAAATGGAAACGTCGAGGTCCTTGATGACGGGAAGCCGAATCCAAGAAAAGAGTGTTGTGATGGGGCCTAGGTATCTGCATTTGATTTCCAGGTCAACAAGGCTACCAAAGATGTACGTGGGGCCGGATTGCGAGACATGGTCCCGTACATCAGCCCTCACACGGCAACAAAGAGACGTGAGTGTGGACAAAGATGAGAGCTGCAAAACAGTATCCACGCCGAGGGCGAGATTGTAACAAGTCACGTAGCGAAGCTTCGTCCAGCGGGGTACTTGGCTAGAGATGGCCGTCTCTAGATATGAAGATCCAGGAGGAAAGTGAACAGAAAATCGCTTTATATCTGGGCAACGTTTCACGACGGTGTCAAGAAATCCTATCGGGATGGATGGGTTTGGAGGCAAGTCCTCGAAATCGAGATCAAGCGAAATCAACGAAGGGACGGCGACATGACCCAACAGTGGAAATATCACTACATCTTTCCAGAAGAACGAACGTAAGTTTGGGAAAAGTGATCCAGTGAAGGGTGCCATGGTAAATATGGCATTAAAGGCCCTTTGGTCGAGGGATCTAGTAGTATCAGGGAATGCATGTATGGACCGCACTCTGCGGGTGTAGCCCCGGAGGATATTCCATTCGACTTGGTTGAGTGGTCTGCGAAATGTGTAGTGCTGTTGAAATAAGCATAATGATATCTGCAACGAAAACCGGATACGTACGCTACCAGAGAAACAACACACTTCAGGGAGACACCGAGCCAGAGGACAAAGGTCGTGCAGCTCCTCCCAAAGCACATCCAGTGCGGGCTCTTTGAACGCTCGACATGTTCTGGCAAGTGCGACGAGATCTGTGTTCTGGTCGTATGAGTAGCAGTGGCCGAATATATTGGAGAGGATTTCTTGAATCTGGAGTGCGTGGTGCATGCTCAGAGTGTGGCCGTGCTAGCCAATTTCAGCGTCAACCCAGCGTTGACAGAACATGGCGTGTGAGCTTTCTACGGGGTAGCGAACGATCAACACTGAACCACCTGGCTTCAACCAACCAGGCCACCTATCAGAACTTTGTGGGCTAATGTTGATTGACCACCCAGTCTCAATGAATCTCCAAAGAACTTCCTCTGGGGAAGAAATTCTACGACACAAGCTCGCCATGTGTAACCTCAATAACACGCTTGCCCCCATTTCGCATCTTCCAAATGAGCTACTCACAGTACCTATCTCGCGTATCTTGGCGAGTACCTTGTCACGCTTGACGTCGAGCAGCTTGTTCGCATGCACGACCTCTGTGTGGCAGTCGTCGACGCACTGCAAGAGGCCGTCGAGCTGTGTGGAAAACTGTTCGAGGTTGAGGAGCATGCGCATCGACATCTCGGTTCTGTCCTGCGGTGCGATGGCGGGGATCTGTGAGGGCGCGTCGGTCGTCGTCGTCGTCGTCGTCGTCGTCGCATCTTTGCGTAAGAGATGTGCCCAGAGCAGGTTGGCAGCCATGGAAGTCAATGAATTAAGACCTAATCGTACACAACGCGTCATCGTTCCTCATGTCCGATTCGACCCTCTTGCCAACATCTCAGACAACACAGATCGCAACTTGATCCCATTGTGCACACGATCCCATAGAGCGGATGCATCTTCCTCTTCCCCTTCTATTGCAAGATCCCAATGCGGGTCGATGCTGGTGAAAAAGTCTTCTAGTTTGAGCGCATCAAACACCACCACCAAACCAGGAATGAGAGCTGGCGCGATATATGTGTCCAGCAAGTTGAACTGCAGCGCTCGTGGGGGGAACGACAGGTCCAGCCCCAGAGGAATCTGGGTGAACGTCCGGCTCTCGATGGCAAGGGCTATTTTGGTCAGAGATGGACACCGCCGTAGGAGCTGCACTAGTCCGCTGAGCGTGATCCCCCCACCGTCGTCGTCTACGTGCCAGCCCGACATGCGATTTATGGAGAGTTCACTCACTTGAGGTGAGGCAGACACCACATCGAGCACGTCTGCGTCTGTCAGCTTTACAGACCATGCAATGTTGAGGGATATCACTGTCAGGTTTCCAAAGTCTTTGTACGGGAGAAGATCGTCCAACGTGAGCCACTCTGAAGGTCCCGGTCCGAAGGGATCAAGTGGATCCCCCTCTCCGTATCTGGAACTGCAGAACTTCAACCGGAAGAGGGCGATGGATGGGCAAGCCTTTTGGACAGCGGTCCAGTATTCTTCCACATTCTGTTTCGGAGTGTAACTTATAATGGAAACATCGAGATCCTTGATGATGGGAAGCAGGATGCGAGAAAAGAGAGTTGTGATGGGGCCCAGGTGTTTGCACTCGATTTCCAGGCCAACAAGGCTACCAAATATGCACGTGGGGCCAAATTGTGGGATATGGTCATGTACATCATCCCTCACATGCCAATAAAGAGACGAGAGTGTGGGCAAAGACGAGAGGTGCAAAATAGTATCCACACCAAGGTTGTGACAAGTCACGCATTGAAGCTTCGCCCAGCGGTGCACTTGACTAGAGAAGGCCGTCTCTAGATCTGAAAGTCCAGCAGAAGGAAAATGAATGTGAAAGTGCTTCATATTTGGGCAACGTTTCACGACGGTGTCAAGAAATCCTATCGGGATGGGTGGGTTTGGAGGCAGGCACCAGAAATCGAGATAAAGTGAGATCAACGAAGGGACGGCGATATGTCCCAACAACGGGAACATCACTATATTTCTCCAGAAGAATGATCGTAGGTTTGGGAAAAGTGGACCAGCGAAGGGTGTAGTGGTAAATATGGCATTAAAAGCCCTTTGGTTGAGGGATCTAGCATTAGGGTATACATGTAGGGACCACACTCTACGAGCGTAGCCCCGGAGGATATTCCATTCAGCTTGGTTGAGTGGTCTGCGAAACGCGTAGCGCTGTTGGAATAAGCGTACCGATATCTGCATCGAAAACTGGATACGTACGGTACCAGTCTCAGAGGGACAACACGCTTCAGGGAGACACCGAGCCAGAGGACAAAGGTCGTGCAGCTCCTCCCAAAGCATATCCAGTGCGGGCTCTTTGAACGCTCGACATGTTCTGGCGAGTGCGGCGAGATCTGCGTTCTGGTCATATGAATAGCAGTAGCCGAATATATTGGAGAGGATTTCTTGAATCTGGAGTGCGTGGTGCATGAATGTGGAGGCTAGCCAACAAGGCGCGACTCGAACACGGCGTGTGAGCAAGTTAAACAATCGACGCCAGTGCTAGCTCCAACCAACTAGGCCACCTATCTGAACTTTGTGGGTCGCCAGTGGATAATCTCTTGTGCTAACGTTGATTGATCCCACCCAGTCGTCCTGGCCTCAATGAATCTCCAAAGAATACACAAGCTCGCAATGTGTAGCCTCTGTCGGAAAAACCCTTCGCGTATTGCAATAGGAAACGGTTTTAATTTATTTTGATGCATTGCATTGACCCGAAATGTCGCGCGCGGGGTTACAATTTTATCAGAATACCATTGCAAGGCATTGCAAGACCCATTGAAAGGCCGATTGCAATCAAAAGCTTTTTTATTACAAATAATATTTCTATTTTGACATTGTAGTGCCTTGCAATCTATTGAATTGCGAAATACAAATTTCCGACATCAATAACACGCTTGCCCCCATTTCGCGTCTTCCGAACGAACTACTCGCATCGATCTTTGTCTGCCTCGCTCGTGATGATTTCCTGACTCACACTTTCCCCATTCCAAAGGCACCGTCTCCCTTGTTTCTACCCATTGGCGTAATGTCGCGCTGAATTGTGCAACTCTCTTCATCACATCAAGACGCTGGATAGAGAGAGATCAGAGATGTGTACGACCTCGGCGCGGCAGTCGTCGACGCGCTGCAACAGGCCATCAAGCCGCGCAAAAAACGGTTCGAGGTTGACTAGTGACTTGCCAATCTACTTCTGAGACTCCTTTGTAAGTACTTCACAATCCCGTGTCGTTTTGCCGATCGCCACCACCACCGCAAGAGCACACGGCGCGCCTTGAAGCCAATGTCGCACCACACGGCGGTGGCAAGGCTAGGTATGCTTTCACACGACAACGAGGGTGGGTTGACGTGTAGCTGACGACAACGCCGAGGCGTGTGCCAGCCATTGCACTGCCGCGTCACCACGAAGGCCACGGCGATGGCAAGGACATGGGAGGGCATGCTCACCACCACAACACGACAACTGGCAAAGGCAAGCATTGGACCAGGACGAGCGTGCAAGGTCACGCAACCGTATGCCCACGGCGACAACGCACAACGGCAAGGGCTGCAATCATATGGCCACCACCACCATGCGTGAGGAGGGGGCTGCCGAGTGGGTGAGGGCGTACAACAGCCCCAACGCCATCAAAGAAACGAGGGCCAGGGAGCGCAATAGCGCACTCACCATTGCAAATGTCGACGACGACAAGAGCGAGTGGGTGCAAGGGAGCACCAACCGCAACGACGATGACGACAACGGCATGCGCCTACCTCACAAAAGCGATGAAGATGAGGATGAGGAGGCGTGACAGCGCACCCGTTACCACGGCGCCAACGACGAGGCGACATGGACAGCCCACCTCACCATGACGACGAAGATGAGGGAGCGGAACAGCACACCAACCCCAATGTCGACGATGAATGCGCCTACCCCCACCATAACGACGAGGACTAGGATAAAGGGAGCCCCCTCCGTCCGCCCACCAGAACGATGGGTTGAGGACGTGACGGTACATGGCATGATTACCGCCCGCAAGACGACCAGGAGGGTTCGAGCTACGCAACGACGCACTCATCACCACCTGGACGACGGGCAAGGGTGTGCAACTGCACACGGCGAGAACGACGAAATGGGCACGACGACACACGGCACGCGCACTGCATTAACGGCCTGCGCACCACCGCAAGACGACGGCGATGGCGTGGGCCGCACAATGGCGCACCCACTACCTACCAGGACGACGAGGGGGACGGGAGCAGCGCAATAGCGCAATCAACGCCCAGCAGACGATGACGAGGGCGAGGGCAGCGCAACTGCACACGCTCTACCCACCAGGACGACCAAGGGGGTGCGCCTTCCATCCACAGGACGGCGAGGACGGTGGGGAAGTGCAACAGCACACCCGCCACCCGCCAGGTCGACGAGGGGGGTTGGGCAGCACGATGGCGCGGCCTCCATCCACCAGGACAAAGGGGGACGCAATGGCGCGCGCACCACACGTAGCGCACCCTTCCACCCACAGGACGACAAGGGCGGGGACAGCAGTGACGTGCACACTGCCACGGGCGACGAAGGACGACAAGGACGGCGGAGCGTAGGGGCACACTTCCATTCACCATGGCGTTGACGGAGGGGATGGCAACGCAATGGCATTCCACTGCCAGCACCCTGACGAGGGGAAATGACCCTAATGACAACGAGGGCAGTGGGCAGCCCAATGGCGCGCCCGGCGTAACAGTGTTCCCACCGCCACTACCGCAATGACAGCGACGAGTGTGGTCCATCTACGAGGCGGACGGGGCCATGCAATGGCAGTGAATAGTAGGTAACTCAAAGTGATTAGTGTATATAAGTAAATTCAAGTCGCATTCAAGTAGGTATAAGCAGAGGGAACCCTGCGTGGGGTCCAGGCCTTGCCCGGAGGGCCTGTTGAATGAATTGGGACCTAATCGTACACATGCCTTATCATTCCTGTGTCCGATCCAACTCTTGCCAAAATCTCAGATAACACAGATCGCGACTTGACCCCAATAAGCACACGGTCCCATAGAGCAGACACATCTTCCTCTTCCCCTTCCACAGCAACATCCGAATGTGGCTCGATGCTGGTGAAAAAGTCTTCTAGTTTGAGCGCATCGAACACCACAACCAAACCAGGAATGAGAGCGGGTGCGATATACGTGTCCAGCAAGTCGAACTGCAGCGCTCGCCGAGGGAACGACAGGTCCAGTCCAGGAGGAATCTGGGTGAACGTCCAGCTCTCGATGGCGAGGGCTGTTTCGGTCAGGAATGGACACTGCCGTAGGAGTTGCACTAGCCCGCTGAGCGTGATCCCCCCGCCACCGTCATCCACGCGCCAGCCCCACCTGCCGTTGATGAAGAGTTCTCTCACTTGAGGCGACGTAGACACCACATCGAGCACGTCTGCGTCCGTCAGCTTTACAGACCATGCAATGTTGAGGGATATCGCAGTGAGGTTGCCAAAGTCTTTGTACGGGAGAAGATCGTCCAATGTGAGCCACTCTGAGGGTCCCATTTCGAAGGGATCAGATGGATCCCCTTCTCCGTATTTGGAACTGCAGAACACCAACCGGAAGAGGGTGTTGGATGGGCAAGCCTTTCGGACAGCAGTCCAGTATTCTTCCACGTCCTGTTTTGGAGTGTATTTTATAACGGAAATGTCGAGATCCTTGATGACGGGAAGCCGGATGCGAGAAAAGAGGGTTGTGATGGGGCCCAGGTATCTGCATTCGATTTCCAGGCCAACAAGGCTACTAAATATGCGCACGGGGCCGGATTGCGACATATGGTCCTGCACATCACCCCTCACATGCCAACAAAGAGACGTGAGTGTGGGCAAAGACGAAAGGTGCAACATAGTATGCATGCCGAGGTTGTGACAAGTCACGCATTGAAGCTTCGCCCAGCGGTGCACTTGACTAGAGAAGGCCGTCTCTAGATCTGAAGGTCTAGCAGAAGGAAAATAAATGTGAAATCGCCTCATATTTGGGCAACGTTTCATGATGGTGTCAAGAAATCCTATCGGAATGGGTATATTTGAAGGCAAGTGCTGGAAATCGAGTACGAGTGAGATCAACGAAGGGACGGCGATATGACCCAACAACGGGAACGTCACTAGATATCTCCAGAAGAACGATCGTAGGTTTGGGAAAAGTGGACCAGCGAAGGGTTCCGTGGTAAATATGGACCCAAAGACCCTTTGGTCGAGGGACCTAGCATAAATGGATACGTGTATGGACCGCACTCTGCGGGTGTAGCCCCGGAGGATGTTCCATTCAACTTGGTTGAGTGGTCTGCGAAACGAGTAGCACTGTTGAAATAAGTACACTGATATCTGCAACAAAAACCGAATACGTACCCTATTAGAGGAACAACACGCCTCAGGGAGACACCGAGCCAGAGAAGAAGGGTTATACAGCGTCTCCCAAAGCACATCCAGTGCAGGCTCTTTGAACGCTCGACATGTTCTGGTGAGTGCGACAAGATCTTTGTTCCGACCATATGAATAACAGTGGCCGAGTATATTGGAGAGGATTTCTTGGATCTGGAGTGCGTGGTGCATGAGTGTGGCTGGCCAACAAAGAGGACACTGCGGCGTGTGAGGTAACCTGCAACCGTTTGGTACCATTAAGTTGAACAATCGACGCTGCTAGCTTTATGTAATTGAAGCTACTAGTCTGGTGACCAGACCGCTATGAGATTGCCGAGGGGAGGCAAATCGCCGATACTTTAACCAACTACATAGGCCATCATGACACAAGCTCGCCATGTGTAACCTCAATAACACGCTTGCCCCCATTTCGCGTCTTCCAAATGAGCTACTCACAGTACCTATCTCACGTATCTCGGCAAGCACCTTGTCGCGCTCGACATCGAGCAGCTTGTTCGCATGCATGACCTCTGCATGGCAGTCGTCAACGCACTGCAAGAGGCCGTCAAGCCGTGTGGAAAACTGTTCGAGGTTGAGCATGCGCATCGACGTCCCGGTCCTGTCCTGCGGCGCGATAGTGGGGATCTGTGAGTGCGCGTCGGTCGTCCTCATTGTCACATCTTTGCGTAAGAGATGTGCCCAGAGCAGGTTGGCAGCCATGGAAGTAAAATGAATTAGGACCTAATCATCATCATTCCTATATCCGATCCGACCCCTTTGCCAACATCTCAGACAACACAGAACGCAGCTTGACCCCAATAAGCACACGTTTCCATAGAGCGGACGCATCTTCCTCTTCCCCTTCTACTGCCAAGTCCCAGCGCGGCTCGATGCCAGTGAAAAAGTCTCCTAGTTTGAGCGCATCGAACACCACCACTAAACCAGGAATAAGAGCAGGCACAATATATGTGTCCAGCAAGTTGAACCGCAGCACTCGTGGAGGGAACGACAGGTCCAGTCCTGGAGATATCCGGGTGAATGTCCGGCTGTCAATGGCAAGGGCTGTTTTAGTCAGTGATGGACACCGTCGTAGGAGCTGCACCAGTCCACTGAGCGTGATCCCTCCGCCATCGTTGTCCATACGCCAACCCCACTCGCAGTTGATGGAGAGTTTGCTCACTTGAGGCGACGTAGACACCACATCGAGCACGTCTGCGTCTGTCAGCTTAACAGACCACGCAATGTTGAGGGATATCACGGTGAGGTTGCCAAAGTCTTTGTACGGGAGAAGATCGTCCAACGTCAGCCAGTCTGAGGGTTCCCATTCGAAGGGATCAATTGGATCCCCTTCTCCGTATTTGGAACTGCAGAACACCAACCGGAAGAGGGCGTTAGACGGGCAAGCCTTTCGGACAGCAGTCCAGTATTCTTCCACGTCCTGTTTTGGAGTGTATTTTACAATGGAAATATCGAGATCCTTGATGATGGGAAGCCGGATACGAGAAAAGAGAGTTGTGATGGGGCCCAGGTATTCGCATTCGATTTCCAGGCCAACAAGGCTACCAAATATGCGCACAGGGCCTAATTGTGGGATATGGTCATGCACATCATCCCTCACATGGCAACAAAGAGACGAGAGTGTGGGCAAAGACGAGAGGTGCAAAATGGTATCCACGCCGAGGTTGTGACAAGTCACGTATCGAAGCTTCGCCCAGCGGTGCACTTGACTAGAGATAGCTGTCTCTAGATTTGAAGGTCCAGCAGAAGGAAAATGAATGCGTAATTGCTTCATATTTGGGCAACGTTTCACGACGGTGTCTAGAAATCCTATCGGAATGGGGATGTTTTGAGGCAAGTACTCGAAGTTGAGTACAAGTGAGGTCAACGAAGGGACGGCGATGTGACCCAGCAACGGGAATATCACCACATCTCTCCAGGAGAACGATCGTAGGTTTGGGAAAAGTGGACCAGCGAACGGTGCCGTGGTAAATATGGCATCATAGGTCCTTTGGTCGAGGGATCTAACATTAGGGTATACGTATATGGACCGCACCCTGCGAGTGTAGCCCCGGAGGATGCTCCATTCAACTTGGTTGAGTGGTCTGCGAAACGAATAGCACTGTTGAAATAAGTACACTGATATCTGCAATGAAAACCGAATACGTACGCTATCAGATGAACAACACGCTTCAGGGAGACACCGAGCCAGAGAAGAAGGGTCATATAGCGTCTCCCAAAGCACATCTAGTGCGGGCTCTTTGAACGCTCGACATGTTCTGGCAAGTGTGGCGAGATCTGCGTTCTTGTTGTATGAATGGCAGTGGCCGAATATATTGGAGAGGATTTCTTGAATCTGGAGTGCGTGGTGCATGAATCTATCTATAAGGTTAGCTGACAACAGCGTGCGTGACTGTGTAATAGCACGGCCCTTCAGGCTAGTCCTGGACCCACGCAAATTTGGTAAATTACTGTTTGGCAGGTGCACGTGCGCCAACACAAAACTAGCATGAGATCACACGGGGACACCATGTCATCTACAGAGCAACATGTTTCTACATGACACACAACATCAACATTTCCTCAAACTGGGATCGAAGCTGCAAGTCGTCCGGACGAGGATTATTAATGTTGAGATGGACACAGATAGCCCGTACCCACTCAATACCGGGTCTCAGATTTCGCGGGCACCATACATGGGCCCTTGGGTTTACATACGACACCCTTCCCTCGCCGCCGTCACTTGTGACAATGCGCCGCTGCGCTGCCATTGCGCGTCGTCGTCAATGTGGTGGTGGGCGTGCCGTCGCACGTCTCTACCCTCGTCGTCGTCGTTGTGGTGGGAGTGCGGTAGCTGCCACGTCATCGTCGCCGTAGGGGGTTACAGGGATACGGGGATACCTTGCCACTTCGCCGCAGGTGGTCGGTGGTGCGCCATCTTTGCCTTACCTCTACGGCACGGTGGATGCGCGTTTGCGGCACCCTCGTCCTCGTCCTTGTCGCCGTGGTGCGCGTGGTGGTGCCGCTACACCACCTCGCTACCCACGCCATTGGGATTGCGGCTGGCAGGAAGCCGTCGCCGTAGTGTCGGGGTAGCGCCCCCTTGGCGTCCTGGTGGTGGTGGGCACACGGCCGCGCCTCGTCGCCCTTGCCGCTGCCATTTCCGTGGTGGTGGTGGTGGTGTCAGCACGTGGTTGCGCCCTCGCTGTCCTGGCTGTGGTGGGCGCGCGGTTGCGCGACTTCGTCGTCCCTGCCGCCGCCGTCTTCGTCACGGTAGTGGTGGGCGTGTCGTGCGCCGTTCCCGCTGGCATGGCGTCGCGCGCCCCTTCGCCCCCTCGTTGTCGTCACAGTGGAGTGGTGGTGCGCCGTTGTGCAGTCCCGCTCTCCGCGTCGTCGCGTAGTGGTGACGGGCAGACCGCTGCCTCCCGCAATGTTACTGTCGTAGCCAAGGTGGTAGGCATGTCGTTTCCCCACTGCTGTGGTGGCTCAACGAAAACGGTTGAACATTACTAATCGTCGGAAACAGCCGACAGTCCCGCCGCTTATTTCGGCTCGACGAATTGGCGATGCTAGATGCACGTGCGATCCCTTTTGTGGCTACACAGCCACTTCGCGCTATCCCCAGCACCCGCGCCGACACCCCTTCGGCCCTTCCTCACAGGTCGAGGGAGCGCAACAATACACTCACGACGACGATACGGCGCGCCCACCCCATCACAGTAGGGAGGGGGGTTGAAGAGGCGCAACCGTGCACCCGCCGCCACCACTACCCCGGTACCACCACACGCCCACGACGATGAGGGCGAGGGCACGCAACAGCGCGCGCCTACCCCATCAGGACGAGGCCGAGGGGGCGCAGCGGCGCACCTGCCACCAGCACCCACGACGAGAGTACGCAATGGCGCACCCACCACTGCGCCGACGCCTACCTCATCACAACAAGAGGACGAGGTTGAGGGCGCGACGGTGCACCTGCCACCACCACTGCGTTTCAACGATGAGGACAGCGAAAACGAGGGTGTGTAACAGTACAACTACCACCCTTGTGTCGACGACGACACGATGCCCCTGCCCATCGCAACGGTGCACCCCCACCACCGCTACTACGTGCTCACGACGACGATGGCGTACCAACCACCACTGCGCCAACGACGACAACGGTGCATCTACCCCACCACGGGGACAAGGTTGAGGGCGCACGCGCCACCACTACCACCACCACACGCTGACGCTAACGACGGCGAGGACGAGGGTACGCAATGGCGCACCCACCACCACTACGCCGACGACGACAAAGGCACACCACCACCACTACCACATGCCCATGACGACAACGGCGAGGCAGCGCAATGACTCAGTTACCACCACCAGCATACCCACGACGACGGCATGGGCGAAGGCACACAACGGAGCGCCCACCGCTACGGCGCCAACGGCGCCAAGGCGGTACAATGGCATACCCAGCACAACGTCGACGACGAAGACGGGGGTGATGGTGGCATGCACGTCATCACCCCCCACCATACGAGGAAGCTGAGTGGGGGCAATGGCTTGCCCACCTCCATGACCACGATCACGGCCTCCCACACAACGCCGACGATGAGGGCAAGAGGTGCAACGACTCGCCCACCACCACGAGGTGGAGCAGCACCTGCCGTGACGAGGGCGATGCGGTACACCCACCACCTTAATGCTGGTGATGAAAACAGGAGTGCGCAACCACTACGACGGGCGTAGGGAGGTCTGCAACGGTACACGCGCCTGCTTGCTACACCCATGTACATACAATGTCACAATGTAATTCGTTTTCATATTCAATTACAGTGAACCAAAAAAGAGCCAAGCTGAGTACCTCAAGGCGTCGCATTAGCTTATGAAAATCAAATAAACATTGCACAGCAAACTAGGATTAGCATTGCGTGCGCCTGTTGGGCCTTCGGCCCAACAGCGAGCTAGGTTAGCCGACAAAACGCTCAGAGAACATGGCATGCACGTGCTAAGATGAATTAGGACCTAATCGTACACAACGCGTTATCATTCCCATATCTGATCCAAGTCATCGGCCCTCCTTAACTTCTCACGTAATGTATCGCGCACATAGAGCGCGTGCCCCTTTGCCTCCTCCCACAATGTCCCAATGTACGTAGATGCCGGGATAGAAGTCATCTAATTTGAGCGCATCAAACACCACCGGTAAGCCTGGCACGAGAGCGGGCGTGATATACGTGTCCAGCAAGTCAAACTGCAGCGTTCGCGGAGGGAAAGACAGGTCCAGTCCAGGAGGAATCTGAGTGAACGTCTGACTCTCGATGGCGAGGGCCATTTGGGCCAGGGATGGACACCGCCGTAGGAGCTGCACCAGCCCGCTGAGCGTGATCCCGCCGCCGTTTCCGTCCACGCGCCAGCCCCACCTGCGGTTGATATAGAGTATTCTCACTTGAGGCGATGCAGACACCACATCCAGCACGTCTGCGTCTGTCAGCTTTACAGACCATGCAACGTTGAGGGATATCACTGTCAGGTTGCCAAAGTCTTTGTATGGGAGAAGATCGTCCAACGTGAGCCACTCTGAAGGTCCTGGTCCGAAGGGATCAAATGGACCCCCCTCTCTGTATTTGGAACTGCAGAACTCCAACCGGAAGAGGGCGTTGGATGGGCAAGCCTTTCGGGCAGCAGTCCAGTATTCTTCCACATTCTGTTTCGGAGTGTATTGTCAAGATCCTTGATGATGGGAAGCCGGATGTGAGAAAAGAGAGTTGTGATGGGGCCCAGGTGTTTGCATTCGATTTTCAGGCCAACAAGGCTACCAAAGATGTGCAGGGGGCCGGATTGCGACATATGGTCCTGCGCATCATCCCTCACACGGCAACAAAGAGACGTGAGTGTGGACAAAGACGAGAGCTGCAAAACAGTATTCACGCTGAGGGCGAGGTTGTAACAAGTCACGTAGCGAAGCTTCGTCCAGCGGGGTACTTGACTAGAGATGGCCGTCTCTAGATATGAAGATCCAGAAGGAAAATTAACACAAAATTGCTCTATATCTGGGCAACGTTTCACGACGATGTCAAGATATCCTATCGGAATGGGTATCTCTGGAGGCAAGGGCTCGAAATCGAGTTTAAGTGTGATCAATGAAGGGACGGCGATGTGACCCAACGGGAATATCACTGCATCTCTCCAGAAGAACGATCGTAGGTTTGGGAAAAGTGGACCAGCGAAGGGTGCCGTGGTAAACATGGCAAGGAAGGCCCTTTGGTCGAGGGATCTAACATCAGAGAATACGCGCAGGGACCACACTCTGCGGGCGTGGCCCCGGAGAATATTCCATTCGACTTGGTTGAGTGGTCTGCGAAACGTGTAGTGCTGTTGAAATAAGCATACTGATATCTGCAACGAAAACCAGATACGAACCATACCAGTCTCAGAGAAACAACACACTTCAGGGAGACACCGAGCCAGAGGACAAGGGTCACGCAGCTCCTCCCAAACTACATCCAGTGCAGGCTCTTTGAACGCTCGACATGTTCTGGCGAGTGTGACGAGATCTTTGTTCCGGTCGTATGAGTAGCAATGGCCGAATATATTGGAGAGGATTTCTTGGATCTGGAGTGCGTGGTGCATGAGTGTGGCTGGCCAACAAAGCACAAGGACACGGCGTGTGAGGTAACCTGCAACCTGGTACCAAGCTGAACAATCAACGCTTAGTAGTTTAGCATAACCAACTAGACCACCTATCTGAACTTTGTGGGTCACCGGCGGATAAACCTCTGGATGCAAAATGTTCATTGATCCCACCCAGCCTCAATGAATCTCCAAAGAACTTCCTCTGGGGAAGAAATTCTACGACACAAGCTCGCCATGTGTAACCTCAATAACACGCTTGCCATTTCGCGTCTTCCAAATGAGCTACTCAGAGTACCTATCTCGCGTATCTCAGCGAGCAGCTTGTTCACATGCACGACCTCTGCGTGGCAGTCGTCGACGCACTGTAAGAGGCCGTCGAGCCGCGTGGAAAACTGTTCGAGGTTGAGGAGCATGCGCATTGACGTTCCGCTCCTGTCCTGCGGCACGATAGCGGGAATCTGTGAGGGCGCATCGGTCGTCGCCGTCGTCGTCGCATCTTTGTGTGCTCAGAGCAGGTTGGCAGCCATGGAAGTAAATGAATTCCTGGACCCCGAAGGGGACAGGTTTAGTGTGTCGCAACCTTCATATATCCGACCCGCCGGTCCGATGCCGAGTTCCGACGGGATTCCGTGTGGGCTCTTTTTCTGCTCAGAGCCAGCGTGGCCACACAACCGTTGTCCGATCGTCACAACTACCACAAGGGCAAGGTAGCGCCACGGCGCGCATTGAAGCCGGTGTCGCACCGCACGGCGACGACGAGGGTGAGGTCGCCCGGTACGTCCACTTTCACTACTACAAATAGGGTGGTACCGTAGCTGATGACGACGCCAATGCCGTGTGCCAGCCATTGCACCGCCGCGTCATTACGAAGATGAGGACGGGGGCGAGGACACGCAACGGCATGCCCGCCACCACAACGGCGATGACAACTGGCAAGGGTAAGCAATGGCCTGCCACCTGGACGAGCGCGAGGGCAACCGCATGCCCACGACGACGGCGCACGATGGCAAGGGCATGCAACCACATGTCCAGCACCGCCATGCACAGAGTGGGTGAGGGCGTACAACAGCCCCATCACCATCAAAGCGACGAAGGCGAGTGGGCGCAACAGCGCACTCACCACCACAAACATCAACGACGACAAGAGCGAGGGGGCACATTGAAGCGCCAACCGCAAAAATGACAGTGACGACGTGCGCGTCCACCACACCATAATGACAAGGATGCGGATGGGGGGGCGTGACGGCGTGCCCATTACCACGGCGCCGACAACGACGCGGCAGGGACGACCCACCTCACCGTAATGACAAAGACGAGGCGAAACGGCGCACTCACCTCAGTGTCTACGACGGATCTGCCTACTCCCACCGTAAGTGCGGGGATGAGTTGGAGACGCGATGGTACATGGCATGTGTACCACCTCCAAGATGACCGGGAGGGTTCGGGCTAAAATTCACACATATCCCTGATACCTTGCAGCGCAACAACTAAGAAAAGGAAAACTGCAAACTGCTGAATGTTTAATTACTAAATACACACATACTTGTCCACAAAACAATATGTTGTAGCATGAGTCAATTGAACACTGATGGGGGTCCAGGCTTGCCCGGAGGGCCTGTTGAATTAGGACCCAATCATACACACGCGTCATCATTCCTATATCCGATCCGACCCTCTTGCCAACATCTCAGACAACACAAATCACAACTTGATCCCATCGTGCACACGATCCCATAGAGCGGACGCATCTTCCTCTTCCCCTTCCATCGCAAAGTCCCAATGCAATTTGATGCCGGTGAAAAAGTTTTTTAGTTTGAGCGCATCGAACACCACCACTAAACCAGGAATGAGAGTGGGCACGATATACGTGTCCAGCAAGTTGAACTGTAAGGCTCGTGGCGGGAAAGACAGGTCCAGTCCCGGAGGAATCTGGGTGAACGTCCGGCTGTCGATGGCAAGAGCTATTTTGGTCAGGGATGGACACCGCCGCAGGAGCTGCACTAGCCCGCTGAGCGTAATCCCCCCGCCGTCATTGTCCACGTGCCAGCCCGACATGTAGTTGATGAAGAGTTTGCTTACTTGAGGCGACGTAGACACCACATCGAGCACGTCTGCGTCTGTCAGCTTTACAGACCACGCAATGTTGAGGGATATCACTGTCAGGTTGCCAAAGTCTTTGTACGGGAGAAGATCGTCCAACGTGAGCCACTCTGAAGGTCCCATTTCGAAGGGATCAAATGGATCCCCCTCTCTGTATTTGGAACTGCAGAACTCCAACCGGAAGAGGGTGTTGGATGGGCAAGCGTTTCGGACAGCAGTCCAGTATTCTTCCACATTCTGTTTCGGAGTGTATTTCATAACGGAAATGTCGAGATCCTTGATGACGGGAAGCCGGATACGAGAAAAGAGGGTTGTGATGGGGCCCAGGTATTTGCATTCGATTTCCAGGCCAACAAGGCTACCAAATGTGCGCATGGGGCCGGATTGTGGGATATGGACCCGTACATCAGCCCTCACATGGCAACAAAGAGACGTGAGTGTGGACACAGACGAGAGGTCCAAAATGGTATCCACGCCGAGCTTATAACAAGTCACGTATCGAAGCTTCGCCCAGCGGTGCACTTGACTAGAGATGGTCGTCTCTAGATCTGAAGGTCTAGCAGAAGGAAAATGAATGGAAAATCGCTTCATATTTGGGCAACATTTCACGATGGTGTCAAGAAATCCTATCGGAATGGGTATGTTTGGGGGCAAGTACTCGAAATCGAGATCAAGTGAGGTCAACGAAGGGACGGCGATGTGACCCAACAGCGGGAATATCACTACACCTCTCCAGAAGAACGATCGTAGGTTTGGGAAAAGTGGACCAGCAAAAGGTTCCGTGGTAAATATGGACCCAAAGACCCTTTGGTCGAGGGATCTAGCATAAATGAATACGTATATGGACCGCACTCTGAGAGTGTAGCCCCGGAGGATGTTCCATTCAACTTGGTTGAGTGGTCTGCGAAACGAATAGCACTGTTGAAATAAGCACAACGATATCTGCAACGAAAACCGAATACGTACACTATCAGATGAACAACACGCTTCAGGGAGACACCGAGCCAGAGAAGAAGGGTTATACAGCGTCTCCCAAAGTACGTCCAGTGCGGGCTCTTTGAACGCTCGACATGTTCCGGCGAGCGCGACGAGATCTGCGTTCTGGTCGCATGAGCAGTGGCCGAATATATTGAACAGGATTTCTTGAATCTGGAGTGTGTGGTGCATGAATATGGCTGGCCACGAGGACACGGCGTGTGAGGTTACATAGTCGTTAATTAGCGTGGTTTACAGTATCAAGCCCTCCGCGCACACCTGAACCCAGCCCACCCAGCTCTTCGTTCATCGAATGCAGGGTCACGTCCAATGAGATGTACCAAGCATCGAGTATGTACAAGTTTGTTACAATATCAGATCCGACTTCATCTAATTCGCTGCCGTCGAAGTGGTAGTGAGCTATGTTGCCCTCGCCTTTCTCGTCGTCTGTTGTAGCTGATGGACCTGCCGTTAACGGCGGTTCGCACACCGTTGCGTCTTGTCGTCTTCGTGGTAGCAGGCCTCCTCATCTTCGCGAAAGTGGGTGAGCACCCTCGCTCCCGTCACCCACTTCGTGGGATGCGTCCGCCTCATCGTCCTCACGGTGGTGGATGCACAATTGCAACTCCTTGCCCCTTGATTGTCGCCTTCGCAGCGGTGGGTGCGCTATTGCGCCTCCTCCTAGTCTCCACGATGGTGGGCGCACAGTTGCATCTCCGTTGTCTTCACGGTGGTAGGCGCGCAGTTGCGCCTCCTTGCTTCGTCGCCGTCATCCTCGCGGTGGTAGGTACGCCGTTGTGCCATCTCACGTCTTCGCGATGGCGAGTGGGGTCCTAACTGCGCCTCCCTCATGGAGACAGTGACTGGCATACCTTGTGCCATCGTCCTCCTCTGGGGTCGTCCTGGCAGCAGGGCCACTGCGCCGCCATCTGGCGTGGTAGTGCGGAAACAGTGGACATGCCGTCGCATCGCCGTTGTCGTTTTGCGGCAGAGCCTCGCGCGCCGTTGGTATGGTCGTGGATGTCATTAGGGCACCCTCAGCGTGCGGTAGTGCGCCATCACGCAGGTTTGTGGACCATGTTGGGTGCGCCGGTGGTTGCCTGGCATACAGTTGCATCGCCTGAGCTTGAGTGACTCGGATCATTGAACGAAGTCACGAAACCAAACCATACTGTGAGGCGTGAGATGGGGCCACGTGATTTTGTTACTTTGCCCAGCAAGGAAAATACTTCTCAGGGCATACAAAAACTTAGATAATCACTTAAGTAATCCTCAGCGTTTGTCGGATCCGAGTCATCCGACTGCCAATATCTCAAGTGCTGCCATAGCACAGCCCTTTGGGCAAGTCCTGGACCCATGGAAATTTGGTGAATTACTGTTTGGCAGGTCGACTACATACGTGCGCCAACACAAAACTAGCATGAGATCACATGGGGACACCATGTCATCTACAGAGCAACGTGTTTCTACATGACGCACAACATCAACATTTCCTCAAACTGAGATCAAAGCTGCAAGTCGTCCAGACAGATTTTGCGGGTACCATACATGGGTCCACGGGTTTACATGCGACTCCCTTCCCTCGCCGCCATCACTTGTGACAATGCGCCGCTGCGCCGCCATTGCGCGTCGTCGTCAATGTGGTGGTGGGCGTGCCGTCGCACGTCTCTACCCTCGTCGTCGTCGTCGTTGTGGTGGGAGCGAGGTAGCCAACACGTCATCGTCGCCGTAGGGGGTTACGGGGATACGGGGATACCTTGCCGCTTCGTCGCAGGTGGTCGGTGGTGCATGGTGCGCCATCTTCTACGGCATGGTGAATGCACGTTTGAGGTGCCTCCTCCTCGTCGCCGTGGTCCGCATGGTGGTGCCGTTGCACCCCCTCGCTATCCACGCCGTTGGGGTTGTGGTTGACGGGTAGCCGTCGCCGTGGTGCGGGAGTAGCGCCTCCTTGCCATCCTGGTGGTGGTGGGCTCGCGGTTGCGCGACCTCGTCGTCCCTTCCGCTGCCGTCTTCGTCACGGTAGTGGTGGGCGTGGCGTCGTGTTGTGTGCCGCCCCCGCTGGCATGGCGTCGCGCGCCCCTTCACCCCCTCGTCGCGGTGGAGTGGTGGTGCAGGTTGTTGCGCAGTCCTCGCCTTCCATGTCGTCGCGCGGTGGTAACGGGCAGACCGCTGCCTCCCGCTACCCCGTTGCTGTCGTCGCCAAGGTGGTAGGCATGTCGTTTCGCCACTCCCTCGTCGTCGGCGCTGTGGTGGTGAGTGCCCCGTTGCATGCCCTAGCCTTCGCCGTCGTCGTCGTCGTAGTAATGGCAGTGGTGGCACCGGCGCATCGTTTCGCACCGCGCATCGTCGTCGGCGCTATGGTAGTGGGTGCGCTGTTGTCGTCGCGGTGATGACGGGTGGAGCGGATCATCAACGAAAACGGTCGAAGATTACTAATCATCGGAAACAACCGACGGAAACAGCCGACAGAGTTGGCCAACATCAACCCCCTAAGCTACGGGATCTTCCGTCGGGATTAGCCGACGAGAGCTTTGGGTCCAGGAATAATCATCATGTTGTCTCGTGTTGTCTCGTGTCGTCTTGTGTTATTTTGTCGGACTCTGAAATTACCCGACCTGACGCCCACACATCATCTCCACGCATTTACTCCTCTGAAATGTCCGATATCACCTACAAACTTTGGTGCTTTCTCTACGGAGATGTCGAACCTTTTCCTGTTAACGCTTCTCCAACCATTTCCATCGGCGAGCTTAAAAAAGCCATTAAGGAGGAGAAGACGAATCGCCTCAAGGATGTTGATGCCAATGAGCTTATACTCTGGAAGGTGCGTTTCTTCGAGTGTTCGCTTCCGACATTATGGGTGACACCACTCTTACTTTGTACTTTAGCCTAAACCTACGAGTCACATCCCTGTCAAGCCATCCAATACTCTTGCCCAACGCATTCGAGACAAAGGGATCCTTTCACAATTTGCTGATCCATTGGATCCAATGGATCCAGTTGCGGACGTCTTCCAATATCGGGCTTCTACAACTGGCGGGCTTGACATTATTATCATTCGACCTCAGCGTGAGTGGCAACACGTGAACAGTTATTACCATCTCTCGCTAATCTGAAGCCTTTCCCCTTTCTTGGCTGCGTTCTCAGCCGACGTCGTGCTAGGAAAGCGACCCCGGCCTCCCGAGAAGTCTGATGTCGTTACTACCGCTCCTTCAACAATAGGCCAGCCGTCTGAGTACATGAAGATGCAGCTGAAATCCAGCGAAAGAATCCTGGACGACCGTCCTGAACCTGACCCAGAAATCGCCCCCATTTCGCTCCTGTATGGCGGCTTTGGCCAGTTCCTGGACGTCTATGCACGTCGCAAAAATCCCAAGAACGTTCCTATTGCGCAATTGAAAAAGGAAGTCGATTCTCTTGCAACAGATATGACCAAATTCTTCGGCGACGAGGACAAGAGGAGGGATTCCGGTCTCCGCAGGTTGAACAAGATATTTGCCCTATGCGAACGCAGGATTCCCAATCTGATGCCCGCTGCCATTGGTCGTGTAAGGTCGGACGGCCACTTCGTCGGTCCACACAATGCAGTATCGTGCGTGGTCGAGTTCAAAAACGAAACCGCCAACATCATGCCCGAGGTCGAGCTCACGAGCTATGTCGCACATTCCCACGCACAGTCAATGGAGGATTACCGGTCGATGTATGAAAAAATGAGGGTGCCATGTCTTGGTGTCACTATTGTTGGTGAGTTAAATATCTCTCTTAGCTTTTGGGAAAATCTCACTCGATGGCCCGACATGACAGGCACTTGCATTACATTCTATGCCATATTGTACATTAAACAATGGCGCGTCATTCGCCTCACCCCCACGCTGTCATGCATCGCATCTGCATCTGAAGGCAGAGACAGAAAGGATCTCTACGCTGCCATGGCGGGTGCAATAGACCTGTTATGTTGCATAGATGAAGATATAAAGCAGTTTATCGACCAGCCGCCAAATCTTGCGCCAAATATTCCGATTCTCGAGAACCCCAAACTGCCTTACATCTCAGAGATATCCAAATACAACAGTCGAAGTGGCGAAAAGCTTAAGTTCCGGATTCTCAAGTACCATCATGATCGACAAGACTACCGTCACCTGTATATCGCCGAGTCTTTGGACAGCAGAGAAGAGATCATCGTGAAATTTACGAAGAAATATTCGATAGCATTGCATAGGTTTTGTGCCGAACGCAATCACGCGCCAAGTATCCTCGGGTTTCAAGACCTTCCGGGCGACTGGCTTGTCATAGCCATGGAGTATTTTCCGCTCGCACGACCGTTCTCCCGATCGCCACTCCATCCTCAACATTTCGTTCGGTGGAAAGCCGAGTTGGAGGAGCTCCTGCAATCCTTCCACAAAGAGGATCTTGTGCATGGAGATTTACGAGACCCAAACATTCTTTGCCAGGAAGAAAAGGTGATGTTGGTCGATTTTGATTGGGCCGGCAAGGTCGGGGAGGCAGCTTACCCGGATACCAATCTCAACCCTGCACTGACGGCCGGCCGACGGAGCTCTAGCATAATGATCACAAAAGAGGATGATACTAGGGTGTTGCGCAACACATTTAAAGAAGCCGAGACGCTTTAAGACTCGCGGAGCACGCATTGTCCCCTCCTTATAGGGTGTAGGGTTTTGTGCAGTCGAACTTGCCTCTACTTTTCGCTTTCTTTTGTCCTCTTCGGCCTTTGGCCACTTCCCATTCTTTTCTTGCTCACGCTGCCAGGTCTTGTACTGTAATCCATCCTTAGTTCGATTTGTTAGCCTAGCCTTTGATCGCCTTTTGAGGGTGCTGATGCAGTGCCGCGTGCAGGCGTGTGACATGGCCAACCCCACACACTCCGCACGGCGCCCGCGCCCCAACCAGCGCAGACATATTCCCTCTTGCCTGTCTCAGTCCCGCAGCCACAGCTGCCTCCCCCCGCACTAGCTTCAGCGCCAATCTCGGCGCCCGCAGCGGCATACGCCCTATTGAAAACGCCGGGTATATTACCAGCTGAAGCGCACGGCGTGGTTGTACCCGTCCACGCCACGGTACCGATTACGTTGTCATGTTTGAAGTGTATTACGAAAACATTGAAACCTGTCTTCATATTGGAGGTCAAGGCTCCCAAAGACCTTCTCTACACCTCCTCGCGCGAGGGTGCAGATATTCAAATGCACTCCCGCATGAGGGATCTCGCTGGTGCGTTCTATACGTCGTTCACTGCCTCGGAGCATTCACTGTCCATTGTCGCGTAGAAGAGTGCCCTTTGGACACGCTTCATGTCGTCTGTGCGATGGGGAACAAGCTTTGTTTTTATCGGAAGCTCGCCTACCCCTCTGGGCTCAGTAGAGACACAGACACAATGCCACGGTCATGCTGGAGCTGCGATATTCTCGAGGAGAGTGGGATACAGAGGCTTAAAGCTATCGTGGACGAGGTAAAGCTGGGATGCAAGTCTTTGGCGTAAAGGTATTCATGATCACGCATCTCACCAAGTAACTGGCGCTGGATTTCCGTCGTGTACGTTCCTTGTAGCGTCGTTTCAAGTTGGAAGAGGTATGCTAGCTTCGAGGGCCGATCCCGGCGTCTTCGCACGTGTACCTCGTTTATAACGTGAATAGGCGTTCCTTGGGTGTACACCACTAACTCCTTGCCACGTCTTTCAACCTTCCATCTACAGTTGGATGAATCACAAGCAAACCCTCCCCGCAAATTTTCACCGAGTCACTGCCGTGCCTGTCGCTCTCGTCACAATCGTCTTCTTGGATCTTCTCTCCTTCGTCGCGCCCGACCCCGTCTGTAGCCCCTCGAATGATAGCATCAAGATGGCCTCGCGCACAAG
>JBBPUG010000235.1:0-32033 GCA_038094535.1 Tubosaeta aff. alveolata
TTATTGTTCTTATCTAAGCGACAAACTTTTATTTTTGATAACCTACTTATCCGTCAACAGAAGCGGAATATGTTACAAATGTTACCACCATATGTATCTACATTTTATTTGTTCTTGCCCGGGGTGTAACGCACGCTATGAATGCGTCCCTTTTTGAAACTCCGTGCCCTAGTTTATCTGTGGCCCCTGATCAAGCGCATCTATCAAGGTGGGTTCACATATGATGGGTTCACATTTTCGTTGTCGGAATTCAGCACAGGTTCGCATCATCTTTCGACCGTTACGGTAATCAACCTTTTAACGTCGGGTGTTGTCCGCAAACGCACTAAAATCTCAAGGTGAAAGAATTTTTTTCAAGTGGCGGCCGCATCAATCTGTTTCAACCTATACCACGAATGCCTTCTGGAATAATATTAATACGCCAAGCATCCGCGCCCGGTACTCGAACGCCTTTCTACCCATCATCCTGGACCACCAGTTCGACAAATGCGGACGCTCACAGACCTGTCGCTCGAAATCATCGACCAGATCTTATTCGCACTCGACCCGCTCGACGTTGCGCACGTCGCTCAGACTTCTCGTTTCTTCCACGAGATCATTTACGGTCCCCTCAGCCAACAGTTCTGGCGTGGACTCTACCTCGCACAACCGCTCGACGACCCTCGCCAGACGGTCACGCACCTTGGCCACTCTCGTGGCGACATTGACTGGAAAGGAGAGCTCCAGCGGATCTCGAGAGCGCGTACGGTGATGAAGTGCCCCGCCCTGTGTCGACGCGACGAACGGTGTCAAGTGTTGCAGGCCTCTATCGACCTCATCACACACCTCCCGCCCATCTCCTCCCCCGACGGTGCCGACGGGACGTCGCGTAATCTGCGGTGGGCAGTGCGTCAGCTTGGGGATGGCACGTTTTTGGAGCGCGAGTCTTGGGACGCGTTGTCTGAGGAGGAGGAACAGCTGCTGTCGCGGCTGCATGTGTTGTGCGGGCTCACCCGCAGAGACTTCGATCCGGAACGACGACAGGTGTCTCAAGCGTTTGTGTACAGCCAACGACATCATACCGCTGAGCGCGCCTATGGGCCGTTCATGCCAGGGGGGCAAAAGCGTGTCGACTGGGCGTTCATGTGGAAGCTTGTGCATGGCTTTGGCATGCTGCTGCTGGAAGCAACCTGCGAAGACGGAGAGGGTCCTTATATGCTTCCGCCATGTCTTTTGTTCTCTCAAAACCTTATTCCTCGGGGGTTGAATCTGGACAAGGAGGATGACTGGGCTGGTGTGGAGGGACTGTGGACGGTAAGATATGGGTTCATGGACCATCGGGAGTTTATACGTGAGTCAGGCACTCTGTTCCGTTCTATTACGTGTGTCGTTGACCACAGGCATCCTTTTTGCGTGCTAGTGTATAATGACCCTTCGGTATGTCCTGGTGCCGCTGTCTTGGAGGCCGTTCCCTGATCTGGGCGTGGCATTATTTCAGGTACCGGCGCATGAGCCTCAGGATACGTCGATTTTCGACGGTACCGAGGAATCGTTGGCCTCACTCGACATATACTTTCGCGTCGCGGGCGTTGAACCTGATCCTCTGCACCCAACACGCCCAAAGATAAACATCGTTGGCGAAGTGGACGGCAAGTTTAATATTGTTGGTTTTGTCAAGCTTACGGACGACGATCAACTATGGTGGCATTACGTGAGTCATCTGTCCTCGCCCGCCATTCCCGTGCGTTCCAACTTGCGCCTTTTGCTTTTTCAGGGTGCTGGTAATGATAACCAAATGGTATGGAGGTGAGACCGTCGCCCTATTTGAACAGGTTGGGAAGTTGAAACGTCGCGTCTCCCTTGTGTTTCTTCATATTCTAGCTGTGACGGAATAGGTCTAGGTGGGGTGCGATCTCGATGTGGCTGTATAGGCATCTGGTCTACCGTTTTTCATGATGTTGAGGACCCAATTGGTGTGTCCAAACTGCTCGCTTTCACTTGGGTTTTCTCTGAACATCTGCTCACCAGGGCCGTTCTGGCTGCAACGTGAGCTCCTCGACGAGGATGAGTAAAGCACGGACGGCCAACTTCAAATGCGGCAACTAGCTATATTGTCATATTACACTCGATCGTCTAATTGCAGCTGCATAGGTACTACTCTACGAATGGGCATAAATCGGCACAAGGATACAAGTACAAGACACATCATACAAGAAGACACAAATCCTCTACAAGCGAACTGTGAACTTGAGACGACCATCTTCACAGGGTTCACACTTGACACTTTCCATGTTGTCCACCACAAAGTGTGCACCAATGTGCTCGATCTTCTTCCGCTCGTGGCTGGTACAGACGGCGATCACGGTTGCACCGCTAGCGAGTCCCGCGCGGATCCCGCTGGGGGAATCTTCAAAGACGAGGCAGTTTGATGCAGCGAAACCTAGCTCTTTCGCCGCGAGGAGGAATGGGTCGGGTGCAGGTTTTCCCGCCTTCAAGCGTTTGTCGTCCGCGGTGATCGTAACCTTGGGGGGCACAATGCCGACGCGCGTCATGCATCCATGGGCTATTAACGACGTCATCCTTCGTGCTCCGGTTTGGAAACGGCGTTCTACATACCATAGGTTTTAGCCCCAGAAGTGGCCACAGCGTAGCGGCCTGTGGGGATGGAATCTATCATCTTCCTGACACCGGGAAGAATGCGGACGGAGCGGTCCACGGCGCAGGCTTCGATCTGCCAGGCCTCCAAGACATGCTGCTTTTTGGGGTCGGTGTCGAAAGAGAGGACGTCTTCGTCTTCTTCGACAATCAAGCTGTCCATGAAACGCGCGTCGTAGATCGACGATTCAGGTACGGCAGTCATGGAGAGCATGCCGGTCAAGCGAGACGCGAAAGAAGGACGACGGCTGCCGAGGGCGACAAAAGACGAAGCACGAGACGAGGGAAGTGAGCTCGCAGGGGACCCGACGAGTTCGGGCGTTGCCTCTCCTGAGCTGATAGGGCTAAGCGAAGAAGGTGAAAAAAAGGGGGACTGGCTAGCTGAGCCGGGACCGTGCACGCGGAAGGCGTCTGCGAAGAAGAGGATGCTTTCTTCAAACTTTTGAACTTCGGCGTCCATCTCGTGGGCCTTGATGTATGGCTTGAACTGTGCGAGGTTGTCCACGGCGCGCTTGCCGTGAGTGGCCGCGATCACGTAGGCCGGGTCCTGCCCGATGTCCTTTGCGACCTTGCCCCAGGCGGCCTCGACAGCAGCGATGGAGTCGGTGAGGGTGCCGTCCTATCAACACACTAGGAGAGTTAGTTCTGAAAGACCACGCATAGGCCACACACACCATGTCAAACAGGACGGCGTCGACGTAGAATGTATGGACGTTTGACTGCATGATGAGAGTATTGGGAGAAGAAGGTATTGAGAGGCGGATTCGAATCCTGTCTGAAAAACCTGCTCGGTTTCACTGCATTTTTATACAGACCGGTGGGTCCTATCCTCACAGGCTGACGTCAAGGGTCGGAATGTTTAGCCGACGCTGCGATGCACATTCGGACGGTATTCTTTTCGGAGGGCACTGTAACGAGGTTGATAGACCAGCCCCACCTAGCTTGTCCAAAAATGGCAGACATTGGGCGTTTTTTTCCCTCAATGAACCTGACTAAGACAAGATTTAGTGCTGTATCCGGTTACCTGTATTGTGGAGATACTAAAGTGTGGAGCTGTGATTTATCGAGTAGTTGCCAAAGATGTCGTCGCGAGACGATGACTTGGGCTGTCGGCCAAAAGAGGCAAACACTCAAGATTGCGAACTCGTTCACGACCATTTCCGCCCCGGCCTCTTCACCCAAAACCCGGGGGTGTTTGTTACGGATGCAGTGCGATGGAGCGAGCGTGTGAAGACATCTCTTTTGAGCGCACGTCGCGGGCCGGAAACCTGTTCTTTTGTCGGGCGGTGACGTGCGAGACGTCTTATCTCTCTTGCGCTCGTGCGCGACTTACGCTACTTCGCGTTCATCTCCACCTGCTATCTAGTCGCTCCCCCTCGACGTCATGCGCTCCTCGTTCGAGGCTGTGACACGTGTCGAAGCCACCGAGAAAACGCGCCAGTGGGGCGCACAATCACGATTCACGCATGCGATCTGATCTGCTTCCAAGCGAAATGATATCAAACCACTGCACCCTGTAACTTTACCTGTCTTATCATTCGTTTCGACGCGACACGTCGCGTAATCCCTGCTTTATTTGAGACCTCCTTTCCTTCCGCTTTAGCAACGCCTTTGTATTCTCTCATCAGCGTCACCCTCCCGTAAGTGAGGCCCTACGTCATGGATGCGCATGCTACAGCTTGGGAAAGAAAAAAAGTGGCGCGATGCGAAGCCTTTGTCTCCTTCGCCTCGGGCTTCCCAGCGTCCACGTTCGAGGGCAGTGGCCAAGCGTGCGACCGCGCGCCACTGGACCCAACCCCCCTTTGATCAGCGCAGCGGACCCATCACCGATCCTCGATCCGAAGCCCATCATCAGGCTTCTCGAGCGCGCCGCAGACGCCGCAACGTTCGCCCCCATTTCCCGGTCGTCCTCGTGTGATCCACCGCTCGACGCGTTCTGAACCGCATCACGCACCCACAGCCTATCGCACCCGCCAAGTGCGGCTCGAAATGAATGTGTCTATCCGTGGGATTGATGTCTGCATTGGCTGCCACCCGGTTTCTATTTTCCCCGTCCTCCCGCGATTCTTCTGATGCTGTGGTACCCTCAAAACTCGGGGGACGGATTCAAAGATAACGTGCGAAAAAAGTACGCCTTGGAACGTTGATTGTCGGTTACCGGTAATGTCTCGAAACCCGTCCAAAACCCCGTGCGGACACGAGCCGAGTCTTCGTTGCAATGGACCCTACGTCTGTACTGGTCTCCTGCGGGACGGTGTGGATGCAGCAACTTGTTGCCAAGTCGGTGTCCCTCGATTCCGATCGTCTCAAACGCTTTACGACCCCACAACGAACAGGGGTGAATCAACCACATTACAAGAGTGTGCTACGATAGTCGTTCAAGAGTACTTGTAGTGTTTCGGATCGAGAGTGCTAATCATATTGGTGCATGTTCCTCTTACCTGCATAAAGAAAACCCACGTCGTGCGGGAACACCTCGTATAATGATAGAACAAGAACACAAACGGGAGAAAAAGGTGAGCACAGACATGAACCAGGTATGTGCATGGCCAGCCAAGATAACAAGAATAATGAGACCAGAAAAAGAAAATAATGTTAAGGACAGGCGTGCTTCGGACATATTATTCTTGGTGCTGTCCGGTCAAAAGTCCGAGGGATTGCAGTGCGGGATATAGTGCACAAAGGCGACGAGAGAAACACAGAAATGCAGCTTACACCTTGTCATTCTACGCAACTCGGTCAGTGTACAAGACATGTCGCTGGGACATTTGATCACCTACTTTAAAACGATGAAGGATGCAATATACAACATTCGGACTACGCTCAGCTGAATATCTCGGTAACAGTGCGTCGACGCTCCCGCCGTTGCGAGGGGAACGCGATTGTTTTGGGTTGAGAGTTGTTCTCCCCCGACTCGTGCTCCTCAGCGGCAGTCCCTAGCGACGCGCGAGCTGCACGAACACCAAGCGTTCGTCGTCGATTGTCCCTCTCAGTTTCCGAGCCAGAGTGTGGCAAGCGAACTTGGGCGACACCTGGGTCCTCTTCCGCAGTCGTGCCTATGCGTCTCCGGGCCTCGTCGCGACTTTGTTGCTGTTGGAGAGTAGACACGGACACACCTGATGGGCGGGAAAAGGTCACAGAAGAACGCACGGAATCATAGGATGCTGTGCGTTCCATAGGAAACGTGGACACCTCGGGGGAGGTTGACGCCGTGTGGGTCGACACTGCTGTTGTTGGATTGGGTGTGGATAAGGCAAAAGGTGGATTGGGATTGCGGACGGTCGCTACGGAATTCAAAGAAGCATTGTGGCGACTGTTTTTGTCAACCGTATTACTCGGTCGTAGGGATTCAGACGGGAGAGTGGGGAGGGGTTGTGGGCTGGAGTACGCAGGTTCTCTCGACCGTTCTCCCTGAGGGTACCGAGAAGCTGGAGTTGGAGAGGGTTCGTAATCTAATGTCAAGTCAAGGGCGTTCGATGGTATACTGTGGGTGACTGGGCCGTTCGTCGCTATTTGCAGCTCGCGATGTTCACGCGGTGCGAACATGCGTCGAGAAGTTGGGGGTAGGCCCAGACCACCCCGTGATGAAGTCGAACGGTCTTGATCACTGGCACTGTCACGATCTCGTGAAGACGGAGGGCGGGGAAGATTAAGATCACTACGAGAAGAGAATCTGCGAGAAAGATCAGCCCCACGAGCAGAGCTCATTGCTTCCCAGCTCAATCGTGACTCCACGCTTCGTCTACCATCTTGGCTCCGCCTGCTACTACACCTCTCGAGACCGTGATCAGATGGGGGCCGCTTATTGATGTCATCGTCTAGGCTCGGTGACCTCAGATGGGCAGACTCGGAGGCTCCAGCCTCTTTTAACAGCTTTCCGACGCCAAGAATGAATCCGGTGAGTGAGCGGACGATATCGTCGCTCTCCCTCAGGCTCTCCCGAAAATCAGCACCGACATCTCTCCATATTTGTGCGGGGTGATTGGGTCCGTCTACGCCAAAGTCCTCATCATCCACCTCGATGGCAATTTGTTGCTGGACAGCATTGGTTGTTGCGGCCCTAAGGATCCTATTGAGCCTCTCCGACGCACGTATGATTGAGCTTGAGTGGTCGCATAAATCGCGAACTGATTGGGATTGGCTTGGAAGTCGAGAAAGTTGGGTTTGAAACATCGAAAGCGACTCTAGCATGAGACGGGTGTGCTCTGCATTCTGGGGTGTAGCTAACGAGCCTTTGCTGCTTGGGGTTACACTTGTGTGACGGCCAGAGGTTGTAGTTGTGCGGTCCCTGTCAGAATCAACCGGGGTTTGAGGTAGAGGAGTGTTACGAGCAGCGGGCGAATATCGAGACGCCGGTCTATCGGAAAGGTCATACGTCGTTCTTCTGGACCGTGCTGGATAACCTCCGTCGCCAGAACCATTCTCCCCGTAGGATAGGCCTGCCATCGAAGTAGCAGGTCGAGACGAGGTGACACGTCCTGCACCTCTTGAATCCCGCTCTGCGACCAAGTCAGCCGGAGCACGAGGAGGATCCGAGTACAAATGGGGTCTAGGGACGGACCCATTCGTCCGGCCCTTGTCATCAGATCGCCGTTGCCTTTCCTGGTCCTCCCACTCCACAGTACGACTTGGGTTTCGGCCAATCGCACCCGAACGTCCCCCCCGGGTAGACGGATGAGGATCACCTCCCTCGCCGAACACATCCTCGTTCAACAATACACTCTGTCTCCCATTCCCACGCATACCAATTCCAGCTGCGCGTAAACTTTCGCCGGCTAGTCTCCCAGTTACTCCTATGCTGCCATTGAGTGCACTCTCTGCGCTACCTCCCCGCTGGGATTGTCTTCGACCACTATCTGGATTGTTACCGGACAAATCGTCGGAAAGCCAACGGGTCTGGTGCCGTCGAGTAAGATCCCTCACGGTAGAAAATCGAGTGGAGCGAGCACTGCGGGGAGAGTACTGAACACTGCTCATTGCATTGACAGCAGTATGTGCCGCGGTTCTTGGTGAATGACCATCGTAAACATCATCTCGGAAAGATACCCGATGCGGAGTCGTGGGTTCAATCGAAATCTGCAAGAAACACCATCAGCCGATAGCAGAAGTAGCTTAATCATGTTACCGACCCGTCCGTCCAAGCTCCGTCGGCCTTTATCCCTGAATTCCTTCGGAAGTGGATGTCGTGCCCTCTTGCTTCCTGTGGGGCTCCTCCTTGAGGAAGCAACAGCGGCCAGCGCTGTCTCAGTAACATCATGGTTGTTCCTATTGTAGCCCCCGTTCTCCACACTTTGAGTAGAAATGGCACCACCCATGGATACTCGTTTGCGTGGGGTACGTGAAGGGCCTGGAGACAACCGACGTGCCTGTTGTGGAGAGGATGGTGCGGACGTGAGCCTCAGTCGTTCACGGGGATCTGAGGCCGGTGGTGGCGTCGATGCACGTTCAGGGGACGATGAACGATAGGAATTGGAATCAGAACGGGAGGGAGTCGGCGCACGCAGGCTCTCTCGCTCGGTTTCGGATCCTGAGAGAGTATCAGAGCGCTGGACCTGTGGAGCAGACTGTGAATATGAATGAGACGAGACGCGGGACGATGATGCAGTGGAAGTAGATGAAGGGGCGGCATTAGGAGAACGAGAAGTACGAGTCGGTGATGGAGTGTGTAGGCGGGAGGAAAGTTTATCTAGTGCCTACCCATCATGATCACAGAGGATTGCATTAGGCAGTGAGAACCCATTTTAGAATTGAGATACCGAAAGCGACGATGTGCAAGACCAAAGGTTTCCAGGAATATACACAACACGTGGGTGGAACGAGGGCACGCAGTGAGAAGGATAGAGAGGAAAGCGCAGCAGGACTCACCATGCGGTTGCGTTGAGCTAGACTCTTGACCCGCTGGAGCGCCACGGTATTCTCGCTGGGGCTGTTGGTTCCGAGCCTTCGGTCGAGCCTGGCAGTGACATCCTCCTCACCCGCGTGATCATTTTCGTCATCTTCGTCATCAGAATTGGAACTTGAAGTCTTGGACATAGCTATGGACTTGTCGTACGGTTCGGTAGGTTTCATGTCGCTCGGAGAAGTAGTATACGAGACTTGGCGGAGTCTGATGCTGCCAGAGTTTGCGCTGTTGTTGTCGCCAGTTGACCCGCTCCCGGTGGAATTAGTTGCTGGGGGAGATGGCAAGCCGGAAGGGGAAACAGCGCCGGGACTCTCCGGGGGCTCAGGCAGGTCAGGGATGTTGACTTCCTTGGGATCCTTGGGCGGTAACGATCCAAGGAATATCGCGGACAAAGGACGCCTTGAGGAAGTAACAAGTGAGCGCGGCGGCATCAGAATGAGCGCAGCAGATCATCAATCACGGCGTGCTGGAAAAAATCGCCGTCGTCGTCGTGAACAGCGAGCAAGCAGTTTTGACGACGAGCTCGACGCCGCCTGATGAAGGGAGGATGAGTAACGTGGGAATTTAAACCCGTGCTCCAAACTGAGACAGTGTTCCCTTCCGAATTCCGGTTCCGATGCACAGATCTTCGAAGAAACAAAAGCGATGACTTCCTTGACTCTCTTGCCCAGTTACGGAACGCCCTTATTATTCTCGCGACGCCGTGCCAAATGCGCAGGGACTTAGGAATCCTGAGCTCTTTGCCCAGTGGGCTCATCGCCTCGCTTTCAAACCTTTGGATTTATTCAAGGTGTCGTATACGGTATAGGCGCTATTACCAGACTGGCTGTAGCGCTTCCAACCTCAACCTTGTCCTTGGTGGATCCCTCGAGCTCGCACATATACGTACGGTCTTTGGCTACTTCAGCAACACACATACTACGCTGAGCGCGCATCTCTGTTGGACGCAGGAGACTGTATTCATGCCCCCCAATGCTCTTAGTGGTCGGTAACGGATATCCGTTTGCCGCTTTTACTACGCCAGTATTCGCTTGCTTTTTTTTGTCTCGTGCTTTCGCCTTACCATATTCCGTTTAGCTTTGTTGGCTTTGAAGAGTCGTCAGGTATTTCTATCACGTAATCGGTCCTCGCCGAACTTTTCTTCTTTTGAGCCAGCAAGATTGTCTCACATGGCCCAACAACATGTGCTGATCTGGAAACATTTTCAGACCCCGAGACATGCGTAACTCAGGTTCCCCTCCACTTACTGGCCCCTCCGACGTGCCATAAGTGTCAAGGTGTTTCAACATCAACTGGACAACGATCAACAGGTCTGCTGGGTTCTGCCTATGATTTGTACCTCAAACCCTGGTACTTGTGATGCCCGGTGTTCACCCGTGGGATCGATAACCAAGCCTAGTATATCCCAAATTCCTTATAAAACTCCTGAACACAGTCTAATTTCTTATGTCTCATGTGCCAAGTCATTCATAGAATTCGGTATAAACGAAGCCTGACTACTTTCTAGCTTGAAGATCAAGTTGATGCAGTGTATTTCCTTCTGACCCCGACAAGGGAATACATGTAGGCAAAGTTGGAAAAATCCACTGCCATACCAAACTTTGATAATAAACTTCAAGGTGAGGAGAAAGAGAAGACATATGACACTATCTCCTACTATGCCCCAAATACCAAAGACAATGCACACAAATGATGAGAAATATATGACAAAGAAATGTCACCATTCCAAACCTACTCGCAGATGGTGAGAACATACCAAAACTGCTGAACTATGTCAATGCAATGAAACACTTCCATGGCATCCTAGGTGATGTATTGAACCCACACAAATAACCCAACTGAGACACACTGCAGCCAACCCGACGAAATAAGGACTCCTACAATGAGCTTACTACACCAGCCTGCACATCTGCAAAACACAGAGTTCCTGTGCAGGACTGTACAGCATTTGACAGTGTGTGACAGCTGTTACAGTGTCACAGACAGGTCCCCCTTTGTACAGCACTGTGACAGCACTGTACAGAGCATGGGTGGCTGTACAGCGTGTGAACGCTGGAGCTGCTGGACCACTGTAGTCCACTGTACGAGTCTGTACAACACCTGTACCGTAGTAGTTTTTTTTTTCTCTTCCCTCAGATTTTAGATAGTCAGAATAAATTATATTTATTATTTATAATACATGTCTACGGAATATGTACTACATACCGTCCGCTGCTACCCTTACCCTCACCTGCGTCGCCAGCGATGTGATGGTGGGTGCACCATTGTGTGCCCATGTCGTTGTCGTTGTTGTGTGGGTGGTGGGTATTGCATACCCTGGGTCGTGGTGCCGGGTGGTGCGTGTGCCCGTGTGCCCCTGCACGTCGTCCTGGTGGATGGCGGGTGCGCTGTTGCACAGCTGCGCCCTCCTCGTCGTCCCACGGGTGGTGGGATGATGGTGGTGGTGGTGATGTGCACGGTTGCGCCGCCCTCACTGTCCTTGTCGGCTAGTGGGCGGTGTGCATGGTGCGCCTGCTGTCGTGCCCCCCGTGGGTTGTCCTAGTGGGTGGCAGGTGCACCGTTGTGCGGCTGCGCCCTCTTTGTCGTCCTGTGGGAGGTAGGTGCACCATTGTGCTGCCCCCGCCTTCCTTGTCAACTGGCGGGTGGTGCGCGTGGTGTGCGTGTTTTTCCCCCGCGCGCCAACCTGCATCAGCAAACCACTGATTTTGCACAGACTATACAGTGGTACAGAGTAGTACAGACTTTCTACAGACTAGTACAGGGTAGTACAGGGTAGTACAGGGGTTATACAGACTCTGTACAGAGCTGTACAGAGGGGGACCTATCTGTGGGTCTGTAGAGCTGTAGTAATCTGTACAGGTCTGTACAGACCTGTACAGTGGTGGGGTGATTTGCTGATGTGGTAGGTGCGCCATTGCAGTACCCCGCCCTCCTCGTCCTGTGGGTGGTTGGTGTGCCCTGCGCGGTTGCACCCCCTCCTCGCCATCGTGGTGGTGGTGGTGGTGCCGTATGCCGTTGTGCCCCCCACGTGTCGTCTTGGTGGGTGGTGGGTGCACCGTCGTGCTCCCCCGCCTTCCTCGTCGTCCTGGGTGGTGGTGGCATGCGTGGTTGTGCCTCCCGCACGTTGTCCTGGTAGGTGGTGGTGCTGTATGCCGTTGTGCCCCCCACGCGTCATCTTGGTGGGTGGTGGGTGCACCGTCGTGCTCCCCCGCCTTCCTCGTCGTCCTGGGTGGTGGTGGCATGCGTGGTTGTGCCTCCCGCACGTCGTCCTGGTAGGTGGTGGATGCGCCGTTGCGCTACCCCGCCATCCTCGTTGTCCTGTGGGTGATGGTGGATCCGTGTGTGGTTGCGCCCCCAGCGTGTCATCTTGGTGGGTGGTGGGTGCACTGTCATGTTCCCCCGCCTTCCTCGTCGTCTTGTGGGTGGTGGTGCCGTGCACGGTTGCGCCTCCTGCACGTCGTCCTGGTGGGTGGTGGATACGCCATTGTGCTACCCTGCCCTCCTCGTCGTCCTGTGGGTGATGGTGGTGCCATGCGTGGTTGCACTACCTCGCCCTGTCCGTCGTGTGGTCGTGGTGCGCAGGCCGTTGGGTCTGCCCGTCGTCCAGGCTGGTGGTGGGGTCACGCCGGGCAGTTGTGTGCCATTGTGCCACCCTTGTGTTGTAGTGGTGATTGTGTAAGCGTGGTAGGCGGTGAGCGGCGGGCGGCGGCAGGGAAGTGGTGTGTGGTCAGTAACAAGGAGACGAGAAGAAAATGAACATACCGTTATGCGTGACATGGTCATGTGACCTTGCACTGTAAAAAAATTGCTAAGTCTGGGGTGATTAGGATAAGGGATTAGGGCTTACCGTAGTTAATTTCGCTAGTCCCGCCTGTAGGACTGTAGATCGCTGTTGCTGACTGTCGAACCTGGGCGCTGTGACTGTGTGACTGGCTGTGAGTTGCCGAGTCACTGTTGTCACACTGTGGTTATGTCATGCTGTCACCTGTGTTACTGTACATGCTGTAATGTTATGTGAATTACTGTGCCACTGTCCCAAAAAAGGTGATTTGCAGATGCACAACCAACCAAATTACTTGTTGATGGAGGAAAGGCGACCGCTAGGCAGTGCCATAGGGTTATAAGCCAGAAGAAGGACAGAGAGATGGAGTTTACAGTATGATAAGGGCTACCCACCTGTTGGATTTGGGCAAGCATGTGCACAGCCACGGACCCGCGGATTCGTCTCTTCGTACGATACTTTGTCTTTTCTTGATCTTTTTGTTTTTGTCTCTTTGTTTTGACGAGATCGCCATTGGTATCATAGATACATTTTCTCATTCTCTTTGTCCTTTGTCGAGCCACAATCATTACGATACGATACGATATGCACCATATATATATGGACACTCGACCACACTCATCCTCAGTCCATCGCACGATTGTGCTGACTGAGGTGAGCATCCGTCGTAGATTCGTTTACCTTACTCTTCATTGACTTGTTTCGTAGTCTTACTCGTTTAGGTGAATATACACACAGTCCACATCAGGAAAAAGGCAAAAGTCTAATGCTGACTAAAAATGCACTAATTCGGACTATTGTGACTAATGGCAGCTCGCTTAGACGCAGCGCAAGCAAAAAGCTGGATTAGCCCATTAGCCAGTGTCGTCTTGTTGTCAAAACATCTAAGACGGGTTAAAACTGGTAGTCATTGATGTCGATAGTGTTGTTTGTGCTGCTCACTTGCTGCTTGAGTTCGGCAGTAAGTCTATATTGCACAACATTACTCCACACAACTCATTAGATTGTTTTGATGTATTCTATGTAAATTGCTTTGCAGACCATCATGTACTTGAATTGGTACATTAATCATATCTAAGCAGTGGACTAATGAGCTAATGAGGTTAAATAGGTGTCGAGGTTGCATGTGTGAGCATCCAGACGACAAGATGATGCTGTCTAACGGGCTAATCCAGCTTTTTGCTCACGCTGTGTCTAAGCGAGCCACCATTAGTCACAATAGTCCGAATTAGTGCATTTTTAGTCAGCGTTAGACTTTTGCCTTTTTCCTGATGCATCACATGATCGTGCTGACTGAGTCTTACTCGTTTAGCGCCACTCACTTGCTCGTATATTCACGTAAGGTTATGAGCCCTGTGTGAGCATCTAATATATCAATTAGAAACCCTCTCACAGATATGTCTACCGCCATTCCCGTCACCACCGATACACTACCCAACAACGTTCCCAAACTCGATGTCAAAGGAACGAACTGGGCGATCTTCGTCTTCTGTTTCCAGGTTGCTGTCGAAGCCAAAGAGCTTTGGAGCTATTTCAATGAGAACTCCACAAGGCTGATCCTTCCTTCATCACCTTCTGATGAAGAAATGGCTGCGCTCGCCGAGTGGAATAAGGATGAATCGCTCACCAAGCATCTGCTGACGCAGCGTATCCCTGATTCGACAGTGCTTCGCATCTGGAGTTTCGATACTGTCGGGAAAATGTGGGCGGAGATTACAAAAGCACTGAGAAAGGAATGTACGCTCAGACTGACTTGTGCACAAGTTTTCTTGAGTCACGATTGCTGAAAGGGCAAGAAGTACGCCACTTCTTGGACTCCCTGCGCACGAAGAAGGAGGAGCTCGCCTCTGTCGGTGTTATGATCGACACGCAGGACTACCAATCAACTATTATCTGCTCCCTACCTACATCGCTCGCAAACTTTGCATCCACACAACTTGCCGCCGCTTGTCTATATAGCACTACCAAGACCATCGAGCCGGACGTCTTGATCTCGATCATCATCGAGGAAGCTGAACGACAGAAGGCGAGGGGGAGTTTGAAATCGGATGGACAGAAGTCGGAACATGATAAGGCGATGTTGGTCAGAATGCAGAGTAAAGGGAGAGGATGAGGGTGCAGTGGGAAGTCTTTTTCCAAAGGATGACAGCACGATGGTGAAAAGTCGAATGATTGCTGGGTGTGCAGATCCACCGAGCATAAATCGCCATTCCACTACATGCGGAATCAGCAGAAATGAGAGGATGATAAGAAAGCCAAACCCACCACTGAAAAGGAGAGCGCTGTGCATGTAAAGTCGCCCGATACGGATGATGAAGATGGCATTTTCGGCGTTATGGAAGACTCTGATGACAAGTCTATCCCTGGTCTTCTCAATATGGAGTCCTCTGGAGATGAGAGCAGCGATCTTGACGAGGACGACTGGTTCTCAGTCACTGCTGACGATGACCTGTCAGATGATGACATCTTAGACTCTGACAATGAAACGGTCCGCCTACCCACTGATGCCGTTTACCCTGACGACCACGCTTTTGCGTCAACTGTGTTGACAGAACAAGACCGATATGTCGCACTCTTTGACTCCAGATCTACTCGACACATCTCTCCATATTGCGAGCTGTTCAACACACTGTCGGACATACCCCCCAAGCCCTTCACAGCTGTGAACCAACAAGTTTTTAATGCTACTGCGATTGGTGACTTGATCATTGAGGTTCCAAATGGCTATGACACCTCCCGCTTGCGCCTTACCGAGGTGCTATACTCCAAAGAGGTTGGGTATACTTTAGTATCGATCGGGTGTCTTGACGAACTAGGTTTTGAGACGACCTTTGCAAATGGTTTTTGTACCATTCGCGCAGCTGATGGCGAAACGATCGGCCGCATCCCTCGTACCTCAAAAGGGCTTTACTGTGTTATTTGTGAGCCCAACACTGCCCAAGCTGCAGTTCCCCGTACAGTTACTGTGATGGAATTACATCGCTTGTATGGACATATCTCCCCATCCGCTGCACGCACTCTCGCTGAGAAGAGTCTTGTCGCCGGTTTGCGTTTTGACACTTTATCAGATCTAGGCACCTTCTGTGAGTCGTGCGTCTATGCCAAGGCAACATGGAAGCCTATTGCGAAGGAATGGTAGGATGAGCTCTCTGCCAACATCGGCGACATCATTTGGTCGGACGTTTGGGGCCCTGCGCCTATCCCTACGTTGCACGATAAATGATACTATGTTACCTTCACAGATGACCACTCCCGACTCACATACATGTACACCCTCCGTCAGAAGAGCGAAACTTTCTCCACATACAAAAATTTCGCCACATGGCTTGACCGACAACTCACTGCCAAAGTCAAATTACTTCATTTGGATCGAGGGGGAGAGTACCGGGGGAAGGAGTTCATCTGTTACTTGCAGCGTGAGGGTACTGGACAACGTTTTACAGCTCTGGACACACCACAGCACAACGGTGTTGTGGAACGCCTTAACTGCACCATTCTGGAGCGTGTTTGTGCCATGCTACATTCAAGTGGGCTGCCGAAATTCCTGTGGGGAGAGGCTGCACGTCATGCAGTCTGGCTGAAGAACAGGACACCTACCAAAGCGCTCAACGGCCGCACTCCATACGAGGTCGCTTTCAGTCAAAAACCCGATATGGGCCGTCTTCAAGAATGGGGATCGGATGTTTATGTCCGTATTGCGGTAAATAAGCTGAGTGGACGGGTTAGTAAAGTTAAATGGATGGGTATTGATGAACAATCGGAGAACTCTTACTGAGTGTATTGGCCCGAGAAATGCACAGTTACTGTTGAATGCAACATTTATGACGGCCTGCATCGTCTCGAGGGGGAGGAATTGTTACATGATGAAGACGATCCACCGCTTGCCATTATCCCGCCAGCCGCACAGCCTCAACCCTCTGCCCTGCCATCGCCGATTATCAATCCATCTGTTCCTGACCCGCCTATCACTGAACGTCCACAATGCAACCGAAAACCCAGTCAACATTTACTCGACATTCTCGATGGCAAGTCCGCTGACCCCGTACCATGAGGAGTCCAAGTCCCACCTGTCGCTGAACATCCTGCTGCTGCCGCTATCCCTTACAACGATGATGTCAAACTTGTCCTGCAACTGTACGATCACATGGTCGACACAGAAGCACTCGAACCATCGACTCTCGCTGATACAAAATGGCAATCTGAATGGCCGCAATGGGAACAGGGTATACAGGAGGAACTTGCTACATTAAAGAAAGCTGGCACATGGGAGCTCGTTGACCCGCCCCATGGCACCAACATCATAGGTTCGAAGTGGGTATTCCGTGCTAAAAAGGATGCTGCAGGGAACATTGTACGCTACAAAGCCTGCCTTGTCATGCAGGGCTACTCGCAGGTACCAGGAGTGGACTACTTCGACACATACACCCCCATTGCCAAGCTCGAATCCATCCACACCATTCTCGCTTTTGCAGCACGACATGATATGGAACTTCACCAGATCAATATCAAGGGTGCTTACCTCAATGGTGAGCTCGAAGATGGTGAACGCATCTACATGCGCCAGCCCCCTGGATATGCTGACCCTGCACATCCGAAGCATGTGTGCTGTTTACGCAAAATGTTGTACGGTCTGAAGCAAAGCGGGCGGAGATGGTACCAAAAACTGGTGGAGATTTTGGTACCGAAGATAGGATTTCGGCAATGTCCTGTTGACCAGGCCGTTTTCATTCTACGTTCCGGTGATGACCTAACCATCATAGTCATGCATGTCGACGACTGCACCATTGCGGCAATGGCACTCAACCTCATCATTGCACTTAAAACATGCCTGCAAAAATTCGTCGAAATCTTGGACTTGGGAGAGCTACACTGGTTGCTCGGAATCGAGGTAACCCGCGATTGCGCCGAGTGCACCATTTCACTCTCGCAGCGCTTGTATTTCGAGTCTATCCTATGCTGCTTTAACTTTGACCAGCTCAAGCCTGTTTCGACGCCGATGGAGCCGAACCTCAGGCTCAGTGCATCCCAATCGCCCTCATCTGGTGCCGATTACGCCGCTATGCAACATACCCCATACCGTGAGGCAGTCGGTTTGCTTATGTACGCTGCTCTTGGGACTCGTCCTGACATCTCCTACGCCATCACCACCATCTCTCGTTTTGCCGCAAACCTGGGCCTCCCTCATTGGGACGCTGTTCGCCGTGTTTACAGGTATTTACTCGGAACATTAGACCTCCGACTCATGTATGGCGGGAAAGTTCGCCCGCTGGTTGGATATATGGATGCCAATGGGAGTATGGGGGAGGATCGTAAAGCCATTTCTGGCTACACGTTCCTGGTTGATGGAGGGGCTGTCTCTTGGAGTTTGAAGAAACAGGACATCGTGTCCTTGTTGACAACAGAGAGCGAGTACGTTGCTGCAACTCATGCTGCCAAGGAAGCCCTCTGGCTTCGATCATTCATCACAGATGTCTTCGCCCCACTCGTCGACCCGATCACCCTTTTCTCCGACAATCAGTCCACCATCGCGCTCACCAAAGACCATCAATATCACGCCCATACTAAACACATTGATGTTCATTTTCATTTTATTTGCTGGATTATTGATGATGGAAAACTTCGCCTTGTTTTCTGTCCCACCGACGACATGGTTGCCAACACGCTTACTAAAGCGCTCCCCTTGCCAAAGGTCAAGCACTTCGCCACAGAACTCGGACTGCGCGCAGCTTGAGGGGGAGTGTTGGATTTGGGCAAGCGCGCACGCAGCCATGGACCCGCAGATTCGTCTCTTCATACGATACTTTGTCTTTTCTCGATCTTTTCGTCTTTGTCTCTTTGTTTTGACGAGATCGCCGTTGGTATCATAGATACATTTTCTCGTTCTCTTTGTCCTTTGTCGAGCCGTGATCATTATGATATGATACAATACGCACCGTATATATACGGATGCTCGACCACACTCATCCTCAGTCCATCGCACGATTGCGCTGACTGAGGTGAGCATCCGTCATAGATTCGTTTACCTTACTCTTCATTGACTTGTTTTGTAGTCTTACTCGTTTAGGTGAATATACACACAGTCCATCGCACGATTGCGCTGACTGAGTCTTACTCATTTAGCGCCACTCACTCGCTCGTATATTCACGTCACCACCCAACCTGCATGCCACTACCAACACCACCGTGGCCCACTCATTGTACCCCAACTCACAACCTTTCTTTCTCTTCTAGCCGCATCCCTATTCCGACTGTACCTGATCAACCCAAGACTCTGTGCCTTGGGAAGATTTGAGTAAATGCTACCTATTGCCACATCAGCAGACACAAACACCATGCAAGTTATCATCATAGTGGATGCTGATTTGGGGCCTAGTGCACCTAAAACTGCTGGAGGGAACGGCAGGACTGATGCGGGCCTTAAGCCTGGCTGTTAGGGCATTTGCAGGGCCAGGGATGCGGTGGGGGATTGGTGCCCCTTACTACCATGTGATGTAATGTCCAACATAGGGTAAATTACCCCAAAGGACACTAATGGATTTAAAAAAAAAAAAAAAACTTTGAGGTGACACTCAAATTGTGGTCTACTTACGACTAACTGCATAAGACCCAGGAATCTGGCTCCCTAAGTATGTAAATAAGTCAACTGAATGACTATTGACAAATAACTCAGGTGAACCAAATACAAGAACTCTCTCAGAACGGCGAGCATAGGAAACTATGTGGTTTGCAGACCACTTTCATACTCCAGTGTCTTGCTGACTTGGGTTGTTTGAACCTACATTTCAAAAATTCGCTTGCTACTAGAGAATTCAGTCACATCACTTAGCCATGTAAGCGTTCTGATTTGTGATTGAACGAGCTACGTGGACACCAAGTTCTCTAGCAGGTTTCATGTGAGTGTTGTGATTGGTTGAAATGCTTCTAAGTGAGCCAAACAGGGCAAATTTACTGACAAGCCCTCCTGCAGTGCAGTCCGAGGGTTTGCGAATGTTTCTGATAGGCTTGGTCTGTGGGCTGATGAGCCTTTCTGATATGAGTGGAGTCCTCTCTTGACGACTTTATAACTCTCAACCCATTCTGATTGATGAAACAAGTTGGCAATGACCAAACACTAGTCACCACCTTGGCATCCTCATGCATGGTCACCAAACTACTAACTATATTGAGTGCTTGTTAGTACTAGCCCAGCGTCCAAGCGGTCGAATAATGCCAGGTTTGGCAGTCATGACTCATGACTTGGCCATTCAACAGTACGTCATCCGGCAGCAGTGATGGTTTATTCGCTGATCTCTCGGCGTGCAGGTGGGTCAAAATATTACAATACGCAAGGTGAGCACTGGTATAAAAGCCAGCTGTGTTCAACATACTTGTGCAGAGAATCCTCCTCTTGTTTTTGTTTCATCATGTTTGCCAAGCTCAGGTATATTTTTGCCCCTGTATACTCTCTATTGTCTGTTGACCCATATGGGCATCCAGTGTGCTCGCTCTCTTTGTTTCCCTCATCTCTGCGTTGCAAGTGACAGTGACCTCCTCGTATGCTATTGCTGGTGGTGAAATCCTGTCAAAGTATAACTCCGGACAACTCCAGAGTTCGTACAGAGACCAACTCAGGTCTTCTTTCGCTTGTTTTTCATTCTACCTCTTTTGGACTTACACATACCCATTGCAGTATAGTCTTACCTCGTGTCAATCGCTTGGTGGCGCTCCTACTCCCTCCAAACATGCACTACTACGCTCTTTGTTATTTCCCGAAGCAGCACGCCTATTTTCGCCTATCCTGTTCCAGACTTTTCCGGAGTTTAGCGAGCATGTATCCTCGTCACTATTTAACCCTTCCGACTTCTTTGTCTCACCTCAGTTGTGCTCAGTACTTGTGGCACATTCTGAGGTGAGACACTACTTGACTCTTAGTACCTTGTACTTACTTTACCTTAGTTGGGCATTGTTGCCCTTTATTTAGATGAATATTAGTTGTGCTCAGTACTCGTGGCACATTCTGAGTTGGGCATTGTTGCCCTTTATTTAGATACTTTAACAGGTTATGAGCCCTGCTAGCGCACACTAGCACTATACCCCATGACCTCGCACAACTCTGCCTACACAGCGTAATTGTTACTGCATCTCCAATGCCCTCTGAAAACTCCTCGATCATGGAATGCCCCACTCTACTTGGACCTGAAAATTTCCAAGTATGGAAACTACGCATCTCCGCCAAACTCTGCAGGGAAAAGGTCCTCGGAGTTGTACTCGGTTCAGACGTCTGCCCAACTGCTGGTGCCTCCGTCTCCACCTCCGCCAAGCCTCAAAGCTCTGCCTCTGTCACCATCAGCTCAGGAGATGAAGTCCAAAAATGGACTGAGCGAGACGAAAAGGCATATGGCATCATCCAGGACCACATCTGCGACACGATCCTTCTCCGGACAGAGTCCTATATATCCACTAAAGACCTGTATGACGCACTCCTAGAACTCTACCAGAAGTCAGACCTCCCCTCCGCCTACCACTCCTATTGCCAACTATTCACATCAGAGTGGGACGGAAAATCTGACATCTCTGAGCACATCATGTCCATTTGTACACTGGAGACCCGACTAGCAGGAATAAAGTACGTTGTCGACCCCAAAATCCTCACATTCATCCTTCTCCATTCGCTCCCTAAAACTTCGGAATGGAGCACCTTCGCATTGTCGGTCATCAACACCATCGACGAGAGCAAGCTCACTTTCAACTCCATTGAAATCTGCATTCTCTCCAAAAACGCTAGACTAAAGCTCTCCGCCAAACTCAACTCCGCTCACTCTGCAAATGTCAAAGGAGAATGGAAGAAGAAGAATGCAAAGCATTGCGAGTACCACCAGACTAGCGGACATAGTATGGAGGAATGCCGAAGTTCTAAGTGGTGGCTGCAGGAGCTTAAGGAGAAGTACAAAAAGGAGAAAGCAAATGCAGCAGAAGGAGATCCCAACCTGGACATTAAACTGCCAGACAAGACGAACGTAGCTAGTGCTCATGTATGTAGATTGTGCCTTATACAAATGTATTCAGGCCTACATCTCGTCCGATCCCAAGAATTCGCTGGAGGAGATGATTATTATCGACTCTGGAGCAACATCACACATGATACCTCATCGAAATTGGTTCTCCACGTACTCCAGACTCTCCCCCGCATGTCCAGTCCAATTCAGCGATAACTCTGTTGTACACGCAATCAGAATAGGAACAGTAATCCTCCGCTCAAGTGTCAACAAAAACTGCTATGAAATCACCCTCAGCGATGTCCTACATGTACCAGAGTTCACACTATCTTTGATCTCTGTACCTAAGCTGTCCAAATTAGGATTCTGTACATCATTCCCAGGGATATCAAACTCCTGCTCTGTTACGGTCTTATTATTTTCACTTTACGCTTTCATCTTTTTCTTTATCTTATCATGACAGGATCTTATCAAGGGTCACAGCCATGCCATGCAGTAAGTGCTGACTTGATATGTGTTACAGCCAGGCTGTGCCTTAAGTGCTGACACATACCCGATCCAATCTATGACTCACTTGGACTCATTTCATTTACCTCAAACATGTTTCATCTTTTAATTTCCGTTTCTTCCATTCTGCCACACCTCGTATATGCCTCATGTTTCTTATCTTGGCTGTGTCCACAGCCTTACATGTGTTTCACTCATGTTCTTCATTTCCATGCTGTGCATGGCTATGCTCCTTATCTCTAGGGTTTAGGGTATTACATATTAGTGACTCATCAGTAGATTAGGTCACAACATGTACATACAGTATGGATAGTATATAAAGGCCAAGGGCTTGCCTGGGACGTCTTCCCAGTCAAGTTCACTTGGAGTATTCCTTCACTCTGAGTGATTTCCTCTTTTCTTGGCAAAGGTTGCCACCTCTTTGAAGTTTACGCCTTCACTGGATTGAAGTCGTTTCATGCTCCGTAAGAAAAGGATGTTGCACTGTCATGCTCAGACATCACAAAAATGGACTGTATCATGCTGCAGTAACTCCAACACGTACTTCAGATTCCAGTCTCATCTCCATCAACATAAACACTTTGCACCGCTGACTAGGACACATTTCCATACCGCGAATTCAGACAATGGTATGAAAAGGTCAACTATGAGGCATTGACAAACTCACTGGAACACCAGAGTTCTGTGAACCATATACCATTGGGAAACTAAAGAAACTACCCTTCAAATCGCATGAGCACCCATGCACCTCAGCTCCTCTACAAATGGTACACACGGATGTTGGAGGTCCAATATCTCTGAAATCCCATGAGGGGTATAGGTACTGGCACCTAATTGTTGATGACTACAGTCGATTCCCGTGGATTTATTTTCTCAAGCACAAAAGTGATGTCTGTGACACCTATCTCTGCTGGAAGTCCGACATCCAAAACTTCCTCTGCACGGAAATCACCATGGAATGCTTCTCGGACTTACATGTCCAGTTTATCCGAAGCGACGGGGGGAGCGAGTACACAAATAAAGATTTCAAAGATGTACTCAGGAGTGAAGGTACATTCCTAGAAACCTCCACACCATACACTCCGGAACAAAACGGACTGGCCGAATGCATGAACCAAACGCTGTCACTCCTCACCAACTCCATGCTTGAGGACTCAAAACTTCTGAAGTCTTTTGGGACAGATGCCATGTCCACTGCCGCATACATCTCTGCCCAAAGTCTGACCTCTGCCTTAAATGGAGACACACCATACCACACAATATTCAAGTGACTGGTCAACTCAACTCTGTTCCGGCCTTTTGGATGCATCAGATATGCTTTAATCCCTAAAGAGCAGCAAAAAGGAAAGTTCCGAGCCCACGGACGAAAGTGTGTCATGCTTGGCTACACACATGGACAGCAAGCATACAAACTCCTAGACCTAGAGCACCAGACTATCATTTCCAGTCGACATGTCACTTTTGACGAAACCAATACCATCTCCGACTCTGAAGCTACTCCTTGGATTTGTGCATCCGAGGATCAGTGGGAGGGACTCGACATGCATCCAGTACGGACACCCGAAACAACACCGGATGAGGAGGATGACGAGCAAGCCACAACACCCCCTCCAGCTTCAGTGGGAGGCATTCACGACCCAGATGAAGTTCTCGATTTAGCAGATAAACTCAGCCAACTCCACCTCCAACCTCCAACTCCTGAACCAACTCTGTCACAAACTCCAGTGCATTCTCCTGCACAAATGGTTGGAGGAGTTCACAGGGGGAGCCGTGTGCGAAAACCTGCAAACAGAAACCAGGATTACCAATGCACCTTAGACGAGGAAGCACAATGGAAACAGGGGGGTTATGAAGACTCTGCTGAAGAAGCTGAGATCGAAGACACTCTGGAACCCATGGAGTCCGATGCAGAAACCTCCGATGAAACCCCTGATGTGCCAGGAGCCTTCTGTACCTCTGATCAACTCCATGATTACATCTTCACCGGAATCGCCCATGGACCTATGGAAGAGAACCTTCCAAAGACCATAAAAGAAGCCTACCAACGTCTGGACGCAGATAAATGGAGATCTGCAGTGGAGGAAGAGCTTCTCAGCCTTAACACGAACCATGTATATGAGACAGTTCCGCTCCCCACAAGAATAACTCCGATCACTTCCAAACCTGTCTTCTGAATTAAATGTAATGAGAACAGAGACGTGGACTGATATAAAGTCCGGATTGTTGTGTGGGGCTTCACCCAAAAGGAAGGTGTAGATTACAAAGAGGTATTCGCTCCAGTCACAAACCTCGACTCCATACGAACCATCGTGGCCCTGGCAGCAAAATATAATCTGGAGTTGGATCAAATGGACGTCTCTACTGCATACCTAAACAGAGAACTGGAAGAAGAGCTGTACCTCCTTCCTCTGGAGGGAGTACCTATTCAGCCCAGATATTGTTGGTGACTTCGGAGATTGTTGTATGGACTCAAACAAGCAGGCCGGACATGGAACAAGACCCTGGATAAAAAGTTGGGAGAACTTGGCTTCACAAAACTAAATGTGGAAACATGTCTCTACGTCCTCCAAAAACAAAATCAGGTCTGTTTTCTCATAGTATATGTCGATGATCTACTCCTCACTGCCAGCACGTGGAGTTTTATGAACTCTATGAAATTGTCATTATTGTCCACCTTTAAAATGCACGATCTCAGGGAAGCCAAGTTCATCTTAGGTGTTGAAGTCCGACGCAACTGAAAGCTCCACACCATATTCTTATCACAAACGCAGTATGCACAAACTGTTCTCCAGCGCACCGGAATGGCGAACTCCACATCATGCCAATCACCTATGCTTCACGGCCTGTCATTGTCTGCAAACGATCCGGAGGATGACTCCACAGTATCGGAGATGACCATCAACGGAACTAAGGTGTCATACCTAATGGTCATAGGCTTACTCATGTACCTCATGATGGGAACACGACCGGACCTCACATACTCTGTCAGAACTCTCTGTCAGAACTCTCAGCCATTTCAGCTCTGCTCTCAAAAGATGTCATTGAAATGCCGCAAAACGCATACTTCGCTATGTCTAAGGCACCACAGACATGGAACTCCGGTTCGACGGAAATGAAGTGTCATTGGACATGGATTTTCACGGTTTCTCAGATGCCGGATGGTCGCAAAACCCAGACAACTCCAGATCCATTTCCGGATATGTCTTCATCAGTAACCGGGGCGCCATCTCCTGGTCCAGCAAACTGCAAAGCATGGTCGCTCTGTCTTCTACCGAATCGGAGTACATTGGACTTAGCAATGCTGGACAACACCTTGCATGGCTTTGGACCTTTTTTGAAGAAATCAGACATCCACAAACTAGACCAACCACACTTCATTGCAACAATCAAGCCGCTATCATTCTATGCCGGGACCCGCAGTTCTGTGCTCGGACAAAGCACATCCAATGGAAGTACCATTTCGTTCAGGATGACTTGGTCAGAAAGGGGGAGGCCGTGGTCCAGTACATCCCTACCGGAGATATGGTAGCTGACATTCTCACGAAACCCCTGCCTCACGAACAACATTGGAAGTTCGTAAGGGCCATGGGCCTGCGGCTGTGCTTGAGTGGGAGTGTCAAAGTATAACTCTGGACAACTCCGGAGTTTGTACAGAGACCAACTCCAGTCTTCTTTCGCTTGTTTTTCATCCTACCTCTTTCAGACTTACACATACCCATTGCAGTATAGTTTTACCTCATGTCAATTGCTTGGTGGCACTCCTGCTCCCTCCGAACATGCGCTGCTACACTCTTTGTTATTTCCTGAAGCAGTGCACCTATTTTCGCCTATCCTGTTCCAGACTTTTCTGGAGTTTAGTGAGCGCGTATCCTCGACACTATTTAACCCTTCCAACTTCTTTGTCTCACCTCAGTTGTGCTCAGTACTTCTGAGGTGAGACACTACTTGACTTTTAGTACCTTGTACTTACTTTACCTTAGTTGGGCACTGTTGCCCTTTATTTAGATACTTTAACAAATCCAAGTCAACATCTTTGTGAACCACCCTAGCAATGATGGCGAATATAACTTCAAGCTACTTGGGCCTAGTCTCAAGCATGATCTCCAAGACAATGTACAAGTTAACAGGAACAAACAGCTGATCTTTGACATCCCTGCGGATACACCTGTCGGGTAAGTATTCCTTCTGGAAAACATTGAAGGATGTTTGATGAATGTGAACCTTCAGTCACAACTACCATATTTGCCTTGCTCGCAGCGAGTAAGTGTGGTCTTCATTCATACCCAGTTTCTTTGTGCAAGAACGATCTTTGACATATTTTTACCAGTTATCCAGACTATATCATCTCTCAGACTCAGGCTTTTGAAGTCAGGCCATATGGTAGTAACTGAATCATCAGGGTACATTAGTTGATCCTTGTCTTTGTGGTACTTTGCCGGTTGTTAGTTTTGCAGATTTATCTTTGGTTTCTTAGTTTCCTGACACTTCAAGGCCCTCTTTGGATTGGAAGTGAGTCATTTCACTGCATCATCATGGAAATAAAGATTTTCAGATAATGTAAGGCAATGCCTTGCCCAGTTGTACAAGTAGAATATTTGAAAAACTGATTAGTGAACTCGCTAACGGTTGGTATTAGGATTGTTGCAGTAGGTCCAGCGGGCCAGGAGCACACAGCTGTGGGTATTGTTGGATGGCACTCAGCAAACCAAGCATGCTCAGTACATGCCTAGCTAGCCTAAGTTGGCAAGTTGCAAGAAACATTGTCACGATAGGTCTGGTGGGCTAGAAGGGTGTGGTTTTGGGTAATGTTGGATGGCACTCAGCAAATTGAACATAGGCAAGGTGTACCAATCCAGCCAAGGTCAGCAAATTGTGAAGAGCATCATTATAGTGGGTCAGAAGCATACAACTGTGGGTAGTGTCACTTGTCACTTAGCAAATCAAATACAGCCAAGGTGGCCTACCCAGCCAAGTTATTGCAAGTTATGAAAAGTGTCATCATAGTGGGCCAGAAGCGTACGACTGTAAGTAATGACACATGCCACTTAGGAAATCAAATATGGCTGAAGTGTGCCTATCTAGCCAACTTGGTTGACAAGCTGTGAAATATGTCATCATATTGTGCTAGCAGCGTACGACTGTGGGTAATGTCGCATGCCACTCAGCAAACAAAATATAGAGGTGTTGGCAAGTTGTGAGAACTAGCACCATCGTGATGGGCTGGAAATGTATGGATGTAGGTGATATCACATGCCACTCTGGCCCACTCAGTAGTCCAATAGTATGGCCAAGTTGGCAAGTCACAAAGACCAGTATCGTGGCAAGTTGTAGCGGACCAGGATTGCAGGGTGGTTAGCAATGGCACACACCACACAAGACTTGGAATGTGTCCATAGTGCATCCATTGTGTCAGAGATGGAAAGGTGGGCCTGCTGGGCAAGGTGTTTCATGGAGATGGCTTAGGGCCGCTGACAAATTACTGGTACATACAAACCATTGCACTTCACTATGAGCTTTCATTCAATGAGTAGCAGCTATCAGAAAAAAGGACAAGAAATACACCAACTATGTCAGCCAACAAGTTTCCAATGAGTGGGATCTGAAAGCGAGACAAGACATTAATTCAGCCAATTCATTGTGTAGGTTTTAATTCAGATGGCTCGGAAGGAATGCAAACACTACAATCACTCTTGAATTGGCACTTGACATAGATTAAGTACAACATATTTAAAGTCCTAAGGTGTACTTGTGCAAACAGTGTGATGCTTTTTCATGGACCTCGCTACAGACTTGCTTGCTGTTTGATCTGGCTCAAGAGTGAGGGCAAATGTTGGACCAAAGATTGCCCTGGAAACCCCAATGAATATTATTTGTTGCATTAGTAGTTACTGCAGCTCACCTATTCCACCATAGCAGAAGATCTTTGACAAACTAACGCTCTTCCTTGGTGGTTGTCTCCTTGAACCACTCTACAATAGTATTATAGAATATATGAAGGTTGAATGCCTCATCTTCAAGGGCCCAAGACCTGGAGGATGACAGGGCAAATTGAAGCTGTAGTCAGAATCATAAGATCATTCAGAATGAATGACTGTCTTATGACATACCTGGCAGGCCACATAGGCTATGGCCTGGGGCTCAACCATCTTCATGCCTATCAAACTAGCAATGTTGGCCCATGTCCGTTGTCACCATGGCCCCACTTCCTAGAATGCCTAAGGTCCTCAACTTTGTTGTCCAAGGCCTCTGTGGACATTGGGGATATAAATATGGCTTTAAATACCTGGAAGGTGGTAAGGGGTTGCACAGACAGTTGAGTTAACAGACATACCCTAACCAAAATCGAGCCCATGAATAGACCCTTGCATGGCTCTTCTGGGTTGAACTGGCCATTGGGATACAAGAATGCCAGCTAGGGATAGACATGGGTATGAGTAACCTACCATGGGTCATGGGTACAGGTACTTGTGGGTATGGGTATGGATTGGAATTTCATAACCCATGAACCCATGACTGTTATAGGACCATATCCTGGTCTAAGTACAAGAGTGCACGAATGCTCTAGACGTCATCAAGAATATGTTAGATGTCCGCAAGGTCATTGCCTTAACATGTATTCATTTTCATTTCTTCACATCACATGCTCTGGGTCTGGAATCCATTCCCTTATCTCTTATCTATGATGTCATGCCTCAAGGCATATATTATGCAAACCTCATGTCATGCCTCATGCTAGTCATGACACATCTTGACTCATTCCTTATCTATGACTCATTCTGACTCATGCCATGATTGACTCATGGTTACCACATGCATCATTCCTAGTCATATGATCCTTTATTGCTATTGGCTGCCACATCCCTTATCAAGGCTGTGCCTTATCTATACTGCCATTCCCCTTGCAGCCACATGCTTCTCTTATTCTCTTATTCCTTTCTCTTCACTGTTTCTCTTTATAACTTAATGTCTAGGTTATGTCAAGGGTCACAGCCATGCTGTGCAGTAAGAGCTGACTTGACATTGTGTCTTAGCCAGACAATGGTCATAAGTGCTGACACACTTGGATCTAGATCTATGCACATTTCCATTTCCATTACAGTCTGTGCATAGGCTGTGTATGTTTCATCTTTATTATTCTTCCATTCTGCCACACCTTCATGTGCACCTTATGTTTCTCTTATCTTGGCTGTGTCCACAGCTTTACATGCCTTTACCTTGTGTTTCTCATTTCCATGCTGTGCATGGCTATGCTTTCTTATCTATAGGGTTGAGGGTATGCCATATTAGTGACTCATTGGTAGATCTGGTCACAACATGTACATACAGTAGAAGTAGTATATAAAGCCAGAGCAGCTTGCTGGGAATCCTCCCTAGTCAAGTTCACTTTGGAGTTCCTCCTTCATTGGTGTGTTCTCTGAGTGAGTTCCCTCACTCCTTGGCAAAGGTTGCCACTACGTTGAAGTCTTCATGTTGAAGCCACTGATGTTGACGTCTATGGTTTCGCTCCTTTGAAGTCATTTCAATGACCCATGGATAAAGTACCCATGGGGTATTTGTGTGGGTTTCTAGCAAAGAGAAGTCCTAACACTGATAATCCTAACTTAGTCTAACAAAATCTAAATATGAATAGACTGGTATCATTAAGTACTGCTTTCCCTACAGCCTTGTGTAGCCTTCATAGATTTAGATTCTGTTAACATCTGTGGACACCTGTGTGATCTATGCAGCTGAGAATTTCTGCAATGGGGTTATTTCATCTGTTGAGTCCATAATGCTACACAGGCCTGTGAATCTCTACAATAGTAAGTACCTTTCTATAATGTCTGTGACATTACACATGTCTGTGCAGGCTTGTACAGCCTATGGTTGGTTTGCTGATATCTAAGAGATATACCAGAATGGAGACAGATAGACTAAGAGGGGTGTAAGGATCTCAGTGCAAGACATATGTATGTGTCAAACTCTTGTATTTGTGAGATTGGAGTCAGATGTCAAATAGCAACAGAGGGTCAGAGTAGACAGTGTATATAGTATGGAGTAGCACAGTATTAGTGATGGAGCCTACAGATTGGCAATAAAAATGCAAATGAGTAAGATAGGAGAATGTTGACCAAAGCTGTGTACTGGAGTGAAGTACTGGATGTTTAGAAAAAGACTATACTACTATGTATAAGGGAAATGCACAGTCAATTAGAGAACTAGGAGCAACTGATAATGAAATATCACATCTTGTTTCTTTGCTCAGTCATCTCTACATCTCTGGTCTAACTTCTGAAGTGATCAATAGACAACACATAACTCTTAGACTATGTGATAATGATCTAGTATTCAAGGTTTGAACCAGGGTAGATTTGGTTAACTGGATTAGCATTGTAGTGAACAGTATCAATCTAGGATTCAAGGTTTGATCAAGGGATAGGATTGTCAGTGTTAGGACTACTAGTGGTATTATTGTAGACAATATCACAACTATATCAATGTCAGTCTTTTCTATGTTCATGATAGTGTACCCATGGGTACCCACCATGGGTATGATACCCATATACCCATGACCCATACCCATGAAATGCACTACCTATGGGTTTATGGGTATGGGTATAGTGTGGGTATGGGTATGGGTTAGCACTCCAAGTACCCATGGGTTACCCATGTCTTTCCCTGATGCTGGCCAGGAGTGTGCAGTTACAATATAGTCCAGGTGAAAACTTCGTATATTCTGCCGGTGGCTAGGACCACAAAAGTTTAGTGCATGGGAATGTAGGCAATATGTGCTAGGTACTTACCAAGGGTTGCTCCAGTCAAAGTTGATGGGACACAAAAGATTTCCCGTAGCATCATTGTAGAAACCCCTACCACTTTTATCAATGACAGAGAGAGGAGGGTTTGGCCATGGAGTGCACTCCATAAGCCAATGGATGACCAAGCCTTTGAGCTTGTGAGTATCTTTGTTGTGTGCAGCGTCTATGCCATTCCCAATCTAAGCTGGGTCAACCAGAGATCATGAAAGGTGAGAATCCATATACCATTTTGAGAACATCCTGAAGTTGTGCAGGTGGGACATGATGAATGGAAGGTATCCATCTTAAAAGCTCCTTGTAGGTCTTGTACAAGCAATTCTCCCTAGGGCAAAATGTCAGGAATATGAATCTAGGATATTCAGAGTGTCTACATATGAAGCCATGTGACTGACAATGGCACCCATGTTTGCAGCTTGAGCTTGGCAATCTGCCTTGGTTAGCATGTCATTGACTAAGAGGTGAAGCAATACGAGATGTTTAAGCAGACATCCTTTGGTATAAAAATCATCGGAACTGGAGGAAAAATAGTTAGATAGTGAGTGTTTGGAAATGAAAGTGAATACTCAGCGATTTAGCAGAGCGGTTCCCTCCATGACTTTGCATAGCAAGAATATTATTCTCCAAGGAGTTGATTCGGTTTATCATTGTAGTGGAGTCAGGGGTGCTTGTGGTGTCTGAGTCTCAATGGGGCATGTTTGCAGTGATGAAAGTTAAGGACAAGTGTTTATAGTTGAGCTGTGAGCTAAAAAGACTCTGAGAAATGGTGGTTTATTGGGTGGGTGAAGGGTTGACGAAAATTAGATTGGGCTTACCCTCATGGCTGTGTCACATATCACATGGTGAGTCTCAGCGAATGCTTGCTGTCCAGGGATCCCGGAAGACTAACTGATGCAATGAGAGGGTGACCAAACTGTGACCTAGTAATGATGGAAGTGTAGGGATCATTCAGAGGATTCTGAAACATCGGAGTATCGGACGCCAGTGAGAGAAAAGGAATCCCCTCTTTCAAAGTCTGCTTCCCCTACATTGGTGCCTGCCCACAACTCTCACCTCTACACTAACACACTAGTAAGTGCACTCCACATTCATGATATAAGTTATATGTACCTTTTTACTAGCATCACTTCAAATGCAAGGCTTGCTGATGCACCTGGATTCGTCACTTCCATCTACTCCATCAGGTTGTAACGCTAGGCATACTCAAGAGAGCGTTCGACTTAACCCAAGAGAGGCGGACGCTCACAAAGAGGTACCACAGCGTCTCTCTTAGCAAGCTAAGTGCGAAACGAAGACAGAGGACAGAGGACAAAGGACGATGACGAGTGAGCACGCGGTCTCGAGAATCGCTCGAGGACTGAGAATGAGTACGACGAATATCGTAGATTCAGAGTAAGGAACTATAATACAGGCGATCTGGTATATAAGTGTTCCAACCG
>JBBPUG010000236.1:0-31964 GCA_038094535.1 Tubosaeta aff. alveolata
ACGACGCTGACGCTTCTTGCGTTCCTTCTTCGGGAGGTCCCCCGGAGTTGACCCCGCCAGGCTCTGCATGTCCGACTTCTCTTTGACTTGTTTTCTCCTCCGATCCTTGCCGTCGGGAGCCGGTGTCAAGTTAGGAGACTCGGACATGCATATACTGTTGGTGCCAGTTGCGTGAAGAGGGAGGCGAAACGCTCTCAGGCAATGTGTCCATCGTGATCAACTGTCGGCGCTGATCCACGCTCGCCTTGGCGTCTCACAGGCATCAAACTGGGCTGGATCGTATCACCAGTGTCCGTTCTCGGGAGGCGCTGAAGGTCCGGGTGGAGGTGAGTGAGGGTGAGGAGGTCTGCTAGGCAGCTTAGACTCCCACAACGTGCGGGGATGGTGTGCTGTAGGATGAGCAGAGTGTGGCGACGTGTCCATCGGACTTGCACCACAATGATGAGGACCCGGAGAATGCAATGGGTAGTATGGCTGGTGAGAATGGTGACCAGCATGTTCTGGTCGGGGCCGCTCCAGTCACGATGGTGCTCAGGTAATGGTCCACGGCGATCCCATGGTGTCTCATGTTCACCTTGCTGCAAGGGCTCGTGTGAATAAGGAGAATGCAGGGTGGCAGTGGGCGCAGCGGGGCCGACCGGTCGACGGTCGGTGTGAGGGTATGATTGAAAACCAGGTCCAGGAGAGCGAGCACGGAAAGGCGGAGGAGATGTGGAGGAGCACGGTGCACGCATAGGACAATTGAAGTATTCCTGGCCATGTCCAGGCACAACATGAGCCGAGGCACGTAAATCCTCAGCCGGGACCTGAGGTTGGGGGACGGGGTGATGCAGTAAAAGGTTCTGGTGGCCCGCTGGTCCACGTGTTGAAGTGTCGTGTGGACCAGCAAAATCGCGATGGTGAGGCAGACAATCCACATCCATCGGCACCAAGGGAGTGTGCGAAGGCGGGTGGCGCGACTCGTCGAGAACAACGGGTGGAGGTGGGCCACCTCTGAATGGCCCAGGTGATGATCGACCACCAACAGGAGCAGGTGGTGGTGGAAGATGAACGTTGTCCCCATTAGACGGCCCATCCGATCTGAACAGGGGATGTGAAGCGCTAGATGCGGACGTTGGTTGAAGGAGGAGAGGAGGGCCCATGAGGCCAGGAGGGGGATGACTGCACTGGCATAAGCAGTCGGATGGACATCCTGGGGACCTGGTGCAGCTGGCAGTTGGCCTCCTGTTGCTTGAGCGTTCTTGAGTAGCTGCAGGCGCTGAGATATTACATGATTGCTGGGGTCAAGCTTGCTCGCCCGCGCATAAGCTTCGATGGCGTCTGAGATCTGGTTGTTGCAGCTATTGTAGAGACTGCCAAGGTCAAACCAGACCTCAGAGATGTAGGGGTTGATTCGAATAGCACAGGAGTAGGCGTCGAGAGCATTGTGAAACTGATTGATCTGGAAGTAGAGTACCCTAATGGAGCACCAGAACATCGGATTGCGTCCATCGCGATAAACGGCCTGCTGGTACGCTTCGTATGCTTTGTTGTACTTTTGCCCAGCCATGTAGGCACGACCGAGCAGATACCAACTTTGAGCGTCTGACGGGTCTGTAGACACGAATGAGCGCGTTTCACGATGCGGAACCAACACCATACCAGCTTCGAGGCTCTTGGTAAGATATTGAATTGTGAGCTCCTGATTCTGGAAGGATGAGCCATCCTGATGATACAGCTGACCAAGTTGCTGAAGAACTCTGGCGTGACTAGGGTTATCTGTGACGACATGTTCGTATGCTTCCTTGGCATGGAGATGCTAGAGAAAGGGTGTCATCTAGGATGAGACTGCAAGCGGTTGTGGACGTACGTCTTTTTGCTGTTCGTACACGTGGCCAATCTGGAACCAGATGTCGGCGTGGGCAAGGGGGCTGGGAGGGTTTCGGAGGATGTCATCAAAGCAAGAGAAAGAGTCGTCGTATTTGCCTTGTTTGTGTATGATGCCCATATGGAAGAGAATCTTGTTCACCCTGTCAAAGTCTAACTCTGCTAAATGAGTGCATAATTCCAAGGAGGATGGGAAAAAATACTTACCGTTGTCTGACATCTTGAGAACGGATGTGAATGCTTCCTTGGCATGATCCAACTGGAACCATGTCGGTCGTAGAGTATACCGATACCATCCCAGAGCTTGGAATCCTGCTGTGCGATACAGCCTGTGACATACTGTATGTTAGACCCATAACACACACAGATGATAGGGTGAGTGGGACCAACCAGCTAATGGCTTGATTGAGGGTATGACTGGAAATGGGTTGAGGAGAGCGGGTGCAGGGAAGCAGAGGTGGACAGTGCACACACAGGGCAATTGAGTATTCCTGGCTGTGGTCTATCACATGGGCTGTATTCTTGTCGGCGACAAGGGAACACTGGTGGTGTTGTAGCCTGTCGTCAGTGGCAGCGCGAGGGTTGGATTTGTTCCCACGGTAGAACTCAAAGCAAACGCATCAGATCAATTGAAGTAGCACGGAATGACCAAGTCTAAGTAAAATAGGACAGTACATAACGTGATTTGAATACAGAGAAAGTGGGAAGACTGTATAATGGGAGATCAGAATCTTCATCAGGTGCATGCCAGAGACTTGGAATTGGCTTGGGACAGTAATCATGCCAAAAGTCGTCATTCGGAGTGATTACTGCAGGAGCAGCAGTCAATTCTGGAACATTGAGACGTGTGGTAGGGGCCGCTTGAAACACCGGAGGCATAGTTTCAGGAGACAAAACGAGCGGGATCGGGTTTGAGTGTGCGTCTTTCATCTTTTTCATCAGCGGTGAAAGTGGGGACCCTGGTGAGTGGACGATGCGGGGTCTCTTAGCTGTCAACGAATTCCCCCATGAATACCAGCCTCTTTATATTACTAGCTGAGATCTTACATGGCTGACGAGGGGGCGTGCCGATTTTGACCTGTATGTCCTGGTCATCAATGTCTGAATTCGAAATAACAAGGTCTTGAAGGGGGCTTGAAAGAACCATGTCAACGTCGTCATTAGGGGTCTTGATAGAAATTACCGACTCGGTGTCGGAGCCAATGATTTTTGGCTGTGTGTTCCAAGTGGCATATATCTCGTCTGGAATCACCCTCCTTGTAGCTAGAAATTAAGTGAGATGATGATCCAGGAGGTAGACCAGAACAACGTACCAAACCACAGTTGGCTCTCAGCAATGCTACACTTAGGCTGGCCCTTGTTCTGTAAGAGTGTCTGTCCGTCCGGCTCAAAGTCTTCCAAAATTCTGAACCTAACTTCCTGCTTGACTATGACAAACCAGTTGCATTTGGGGGTCGGCGACTGGGTGAACGGCGCCTGAGGTGGTCCCTGGCTTAAGCCACTCTTCTGCAACTCAAGGTAACCAAAGACCTTTGGGAACCACTCATGTACTTGAGCGTCGATCTCAGAATTGGTCCAGAGAGAGTTGATAGGAATTCATCCATCGTCTTTGGCCCTAATAAAACATCCATGGTTCTTCAAGGCTTGGAGATCGCTAGCGTAGGTCTGGCCGGAAGGCGCCTACAATTGGCAGAGACTGCCATGTGGCTTCGGGTGAATTAGTTGAGTTTGTTTATAAGGTTGGGGACGTACATCAATTCCACCAACGTTAATCCCTACAGAAATGACATGAAAGACAGATGAAGCGGTGGATTGTGACCTGGAAGTGGTACGTCTAATGGCTCCGTTGGTTGCTGAATGGGCCTGTGAGCAAAGTAAATTCAGTAGGGCTTCAGACAAACGGAATACAAAATACGGAGTCACCTGGCATGGATTTCCAACACTCAGCTGCTTTACCAGCTTACTCTCATCAGCTCGCCTCTTAAAAGAAAACATAGCCAGCACTTCGGCTTTTGCCTTTGCCAGGGAGACCAGTGTCTGCGAGCCGGGGGGTCGTGGTTGGGCACCAGTCAGAGAAACACCATGTTTCCCAGCAACACTTTGAAAAATATCCGCCGCCGAAGACGTGGCAGGAGGAATTGAGTGGCTCGGGCCAGACAGAGGTGGCAGACCTGGTGGTGGAGGGGGCAGTGAACCTGTAGTACGAGGATGGTTACTGATACCATGTGTGCATTCTTTGCAGATGCGATTGTTCGTCTCACTAGGGTAAAACTCGCTACACTCACAGCTACCTTTGGCACCTCAACATAAATCATGCAAGGAAGCCATGGTGCGGATGAGATAGAGAGTGGAAGATGAAACACGACGAAGTGCGTCAAAGCGTAACCAAGTGGAGCAAACAATGGGAGACTGGAGCCCAGAAAATAAGCCAAAAACTTGACACAGATGTATAGCAGAGCAAAGACTCGTAGCTAGACGAATGTATGGTTATCCAAAAAAGACAACATGCAAGCCAGTCCCTGACACCATAGACGTGCACGATCATGCCAAACTGGATCTGCAAGCGAAATGCTCACTTGCTTAGTTTCCCGTCTGCCAACAGTGATCGTCTCAAACCACAGATCTGAGTCATCGTTTGTGAAGCGGGTATGATGGTAATTGCTAGCGCTTCACGAAAGGGTAGAAGAGTTTCCTTACCAAATAGAATAGGTTAAAAGCCTGGATTCGAGAATAAAGAAAGCTGGGGGTTACAGGACGATACAACGACTTTTAAATACTCTACGGTCCCATTACCAGGGCCCCTTCGTAGTACGTCGGCCGACGTGATTGAGCTCACTAACTCTTTTGGCGTGGACCTGCCATGCTACTGCCTATCATCCCCCCCTTCAGTGAGAGGCCTGCCCTCGCTTCTTTTGTCAACTTTCGCCACTCACTCCGCCGCCTCAACTCTCTCAGCCGGCATGTGACCAGCAGAAGAACTCGCTGCGGCTTCTATTACCTCGCCGTCCATCCCCTCGTCCCTCGCCTTCTCCTTGCCCTTATCCCCACTTCCTTCGGCCTCAACTTCCTCTATAACAGCCCTCAACCCACTTGCCTCGTCATATTCATCGAGGACGGTGATCGCCCGTTCTGCCTTGGCGAATGCAGCATTGTATTTGGCAGCGAAATTGGGGTCCGAGCGATAAACTCGCTTCTTGGTGTGGCCACTACCCGCTTCCTCCTGGATGGTCTCCTTTGACTCCACTTCCGCAGCGTCTCCCACGATCATCTCAGCGTCCTCATCAATGGTGCGCTGAGGAATCGATGACCCGCGATGTTTCGGACCAGATTTCTTCTTCGGGGCAGAGGGTGGTTTGGTCAAGAACCTGTGGACATTACAGGCCTCATGTTTCTGCCGTTCGCGAAGCGCAGCGTGGTATGGGTCAGATGTTGGGTACCGGTTGGAACTCCTACTCCCAGATGATGTATTAATGTTGCCCTCCAGATCTGACTTAGCCTGTTGGTCTGCCACCCATCGGGCGTGCTGATCGGGGAAACCTGTCTAACTGAGTCCGGCACTTGTGGGGCTCTATTCCTGAAGAATAATTGTGGGTCTGGCTCGGCCTGTATGAATGAAGGTATTGCCCGTCGCTCGACAAGGTAGAGAGCTTCGAGTGGAAGACGTCCCTGTTGTAGATTTGGGCCAGAAGGAAATAGCCGACAGGAGCCGGCTCTAGTTTCTGCATGTATAGGACGGAGTGGATTTTTCTGGCTATAGGCCAGGCAGAGGCGTAAGTGCTCATGAGGCACTAGACATGGACTATCCCCATCGTAGAAGAAAAAGTCGTCTCCACGAGGGCAGATGAACCTGGAGTTACAAAGCTTGTCCTCTTTCCTAGAAGGGGGGTGAGGACACTGGTGCGCTGAAGAGCAGTTCGGCATGGTAGAATGATGACTTTCAGGTGGAGGAGAGTACCCTGGCATAGTGTGCTTCAGCCGGGTATGTTTTTGGTTTTGTCCTGGGGGATTCGCGAGCAAGGCTGACCCACTATATACCTGTGGGTCCTTGGCAGGAGGGCGACCTTCGCCGCTTGGCAACTTCTCAATTCCTTCAACGTCCAACAGCTCCAGGTACTCCGCTAATTGCTTCAGATGGGAAATGTCCAGGTACAGCAACCAAGTGACATCTCCTGTCGTCCATCTAATTTCAAACAAGGCGTCTACACCGCTCCCTTGATGGGAAACTATGCAGTAAATGGCCCATTCTGGGTCGCTCTCACCAAAATCAAATACCTGTCCCTCCAAACGTCTCGGGAACAAGCAATCGTCACTCGGGTGGTGAATGCGCAGCAAGGACGCATGGAAAACGGGATGGATCCCGTGTTGTCGCAGACGATCAGGTAAGTCTAACTCGAATGAGTTATTCCTGAAGTCTTTGATGAGCTTATAGGGCCCGATGTACTTTGGGGCAAGCTTCTGCGAATGACCCTTCAGAACTGACATGTTCTTTGTCGACACATATGCAAGATCCCTGACTTCGAAAGGTACGAGTGAGCGCTTTCGATTCGCTGATCGAGTTTGTTTGACTCTCGTTTCTAGGATTGCATCATGCATGGAAATAACCGCATTTTTCATACGTTGGGCGAATGCCCGAACACTCGGGTACTCCTCAACTGTTGCATCATTCCAGATATAAGTCCGAGGGATTCAACCGTAATTTAGGAAGAACGGTGAGTATCCGGTCGACTCTGATCTTGCTGAATTGATGGCAAATTCGATTGCAGGTAACTTGGAAACCCAATCGCGCTGATTTGGGCTGATACACGAGCGGAGCATCTGTCCAATTGTGCGGTTGGCACGCTCTGTCGCTCCATCGGACTGTGGGTGATATGCGCTTGACATGCGCATGTCAATCCCAATCATCCGATTCAGGTGAGTCCAGAATGCGCTTGTGAAGAGGACATCCCAATCGCTCACGATGGATTTCAGCAGCCCATGAGATTTGTAGATCTCAGCGAAAATCAGCTCAGTGACGTCCCAAGCAGTGTAGGTGATCCGGCTCGGTACCAGGTGAACCATAGCGGTCAACAAATTGATCACCACGGTGATTGAGTCGAACTCGCCGTCTCGGTTCTTGGATATCGGCAACGGGCCAACGAAGTCCACTCCAATGGACTCCCAAGGTCAGCTTGGGATCTTCAAGGGGTTCAATAAGCTGTATGGCTTCTGATTCGGAGGTTTGCTTCATTTGCACATTTGACACGACTCACAATATTTCAGAGTGTCTTTTACCAGGTCTTTCCACCACAGGTAGTCTCGAAGGTAAGCGATCGTTTTCGCTGCGCCCAGATGTGCTAGGACTGAATGTCCTTGGCTGATCAGCTGCTCTCTAGCCTTTCGGCCATCAACCATGACATCGGGGACACAAATGACCCGCTTGTCCTTCGATTTGAGGAGGACATAACCGTCCTTTACCTCGAAGTTCCGGTAGGATTCAGGTGAGTCCAAAATCATTTTGAAGAAAGGATCCTGAGGATACTGATCCTTCATCTTCTGCAGGACTCTGTCCTCATCCAAGAACGTCAAAGGGGTCGCACCGTCGTCCTCTGAGGCCATTGGATTCAAACCGTCTGACAAGGTCTCTGAGGATTGCGAGGATGTCGAAGCAGGAGGTCTGTCTGACTCCCCCCTCTCCGTTTGGCTGCATGGGCCACGAAGGACGAACTGATTGTGCACCCGTTTAGCAAACTCATCAGAGGTCTCAGGCCAACCAGTCTCTGCCGGCAAGACCACCTTCTGACGACGACCGGGCCATGGACCACTAGGCCCTGCCTCCGCCGGGCCAGGCTGTGAAGCACGAGCATGCTTGTGCTGCTCTTTCAAGATATTAATCATCAAGCGCTCGGGATTGCTGCCCCGAGACATGCCCGCTGCACTAGCTTCAGATCCCACCAAGACAGGCATGGAGATCAATGCGGCACATGCAGAGCCCAATGCCGTGTCAGCGAATTGAACGTACTCGCTAGGGGCATGCACAGTTCCTGGTGCGTCAAAGCTATACAGGCGAGAAAGAGCGTCCTGTAGCAGGTTCACCTCCCCCGGTACGTACTCAATTCGAAAGTCAAACTCGCTGAGCTTCTCCAGCCAATGGGCTTGCCGCCCAGACAAATTCTTCTGATTATATAGGTGAATGAGGCCTTTGTGGTCTGTCAACCACACGAAGGGAACACCCTGCAAGATGTCATGATAGCGCAGCATGCCCTCAACCCCGGTGAGCATCTCCTGCTCATGAACAGGGTAGTTCTGCTGGGTAGGGGTCAACTTTGCACTGAAAAACGCGCTAACCGCTGCTTTCTTCCAGTCAGTCCCTTGGGCTACAACGGCCGCAATTCCATTAAAGCACGCATCGGTCATCAACCAGACTGGCGGGGCATCGTTCCCATAAATGAGTGCAACATGGTGGTGGTCCCGGCAAGCCTCAACATATTGCTTGACCTGCTCAAATGCACGCTGCTCCATGTCACCCCAGGTGAAGGAAACCTGATCGCTTGTGAGGTTCAAAAGTACTCCCAAAGGTACGTGTACTTTATATATGTCATCAGCCAGGAAGCCGACTGATCCGATGAATCCACATAGCAATTCTCGGTTTGTCGGGCACTTCCATTTCAAGACTGAATCGACTTTGTCAGGGTCCATACGGATTCCATCCGCATCAATGATATGACCAAGGATCTTCATTTCCTTGCATAGGAACTGGGGCTTCCCTTCACTAAGGTAAAGCTTCTCCCGAACAAGGATGTCGAATACTGTTTTCATGTGTTCCAGGTGCTCATCCAGGGTCTTCGAATAGACCATGATGTCGTCTAAGTAGACATCCATCCACCGGCTCAGGTAATTACAGAATAGGTGATTCATCAGCGCCTGGTAAGTTGAAGGCGCATTACAATCCCCGATCTGAATTACGGTGCTGATCATATTCCCGTCCGGTGTAGTAACCGCCGAGCGATTCACATGCTCAGGGATTATATGGATCTGCTCGTATGCATCCGCACCATCGATAATCGAGCGGTATCTGCCCTGGCTCACACGCCGCAAGATGCCATCAATGTCTGGCAATGGCGCAGACAACTTGTGAGTATTTTTATTGTGCTCCCGCAAGTCGATGACAGTCCGAAGCTTATCTGTCCCCGGTTTCCAGATACACAGCATTGGGACAGTGTTCCCGATGCTCGTAATCTTCCATCTGCCAGTATTCACATATGCTGTATGCTTTTCAATCCACTGTGGCAGAAGGGCTTGGGGGGCAGCGCAACGGTTGCCAAGGATATATTTTATCGGGGTCGATCAGAGGTATCTGATGATTGATCGCCCTCAAGGGAGGTAAGTCAGTTTCGCTCGCCTTTTTGCAAAGGGGCTTAGCGAGCGCTATCAGTTCAGCTCGAGCGTGATCGACTCTCTCATCGAAGAGATCAGCCGCACGAGACTCAAGGACCTGAACCTGTCCTCCTTTGATCGGCAAGGGATCCTTGCTCCCAACGATCACCCGTGAGTCATTAAACCCCATCATGATCTTATGCTGAAACAAGAATGGCATTCCCAAGATAAGATCGTAGTTCTGAAGGTTTGTGACGTCAAAGTATCGCTCAGATGATATGTCCTGGTACATAAGTACCGCCTTCATCCCGAAATTGATTTTTGATCGTGAACCTTGAATGGCCAGCTGTACCGTAATCAGTTTAGCCAGCTCGATCTTGGGCAACCCCAACTGCTCAGCCAAATTCGCCAACATGAAATCGGCAAGTGAGCCCAAGTCAAGCATTGCGCGAGTGGGTCGGCCATTCACTTCAACCACTATGACCAACGGCTTAGGGATCATCCATTTAAAGTCTTTGACTATGGATGCGTTTCGCTGGATCGAGCGAAAGCTCTCCTTCCGCAGCTCAGCGGCAGCGATGCCAATTTCCTCATAGTCCTCAGGGTAGATGGTCGGGAAACGTCCTGATTCAACCATGTCGCCCTGCGCCAAGACAATCGCAATCTGGCCTTGCGGACTCAAACCCCATACGACGTCCTAGCCATGCTGAAGGAGCTCATGATTGGCATAGGCAAGGTCCTGACAAATTGTTTGGGTTGTGACCCCATCGACTCCCAGGAATCGTGGAGGTACAATTTCCCATACGTTTGGTCCATTAACTAATGCGTCAGCTTCAGCGAAAGCACCACCGACACAAGCCGTATACCAAGCCGCTACATTGAACCTTGGAAGGCCCAGCAGATAAGAGGGAACTGGAACGAGCAGTTCCAGTTCACTATCCCAAATTGTATACTCTACATTGTCTTTGACTTCTTGTGTCAAGCAATCAAACTGGTGTAGGCATCCAGAACCCACCCAGTCAGCATCAAACACCCTCATGAGGACTTTCTCGACTCTTCAGGCGACGACATTACTCATAATGAGTTGCCGGGGTCTTCAAGCTGGTATGGTGTTGGTTCCGCATCATGAAACGCGCTCATTCGTGTCTACAGACCCGTCGGACGCTCAAAGTTGGTATCTGCTTGGTTGTGCCTACATGGCTGGGCAAAAGTACAACAAAGCATACGAAGTGTACCAGCAGGCTGTTTATCACGATGGACACAACTCGACGTTCTGGTGCTCCATTGGGGTACTCTACTTCCAGATCAATCAGTTTCACAATGCTCTCGACGCCTACTCCTGTGCTATTCGAATCAACCCCTACATCTCTGAGGTCTGGTTTGACCTTGGCAGTCTCTACGGTAGCTGCAACAACCAGATCTTGGACGCCATCGAAGCTTACGTGCGGGCGAGCAAGCTTGACCCCAGCAATCATGTAATATCTCAGCGCCTGCAGCTACTCAAGAACGCTCAAGCAACAGGAGGCCAACTGCCAGCTGCACCAGGTCCCCAGGATGTCCATCCGACCGCTTATGCCAGTGCAGTCGTCCCCCTCCCGGCCTCACGGGCCCTCCTCTCCTCCTTCAACCAACGTCTGCGTCTAGTGCTTCACATCCCCTGTTCAGATCGGATGGGCCGTCTAACGGGGACAATGTTTATCTTCCACCACTGCCTGCTCCTGTTGGTGGTCGATCATCGCCTGGGCCATTCAGAGGTGGCCCACCTCCACCCGTTGTTCTCAATGAGTTGCACCACCCACCTTTGCACACTTCCTTGGCGCCGATGGATGTGGATCATCTGCCTCACCATCGCGATTTTGCTGGTCCACGCGACACTTCAACACGTGGACCAGCAGGTCACCAGAACCTTTTACTGCATCACCCCGTCCCCCAACCTCAGGTCCCGGCCGAGGATTTACGTGCCTCGGCTCATGTTGCGCCTGGACACAGCCAGGAATACTTCAATTGTCCTATGCGTGCACCGTGCTCCTCCGCATCTCCTCCGCCTTTCCGTGCTCGCTCTCCTGGACCTGGTTTCCAATCGTACCCTCACGCCGACCGTCGACCGGTCGGCCCCGCTGCACCCACTGCCGCCCTGCGTTCTCCTTATTCACACAAGCCCTTGCAGCAAGGCGAACATGAGACGCCATGGGATCACCATGGACCATTACCTGAGCACCATCGTGACTGGAGCGGCCTCGACCAGAACATGCTGGTCACCATTCTCACCAGCCATACTACCCATCACGTTCTCCGGGTCCTCATCATTGTGGTGCAAGTCCGATGGACACGTCGCCACACTCTGCTCATCCTACAGCACACCATCCCCGTGCGTTGTGGGAGTCTAAGCTGCCTAGCGGACCTCCTCACCCTCGCTCACCTCCGCCCGGACCTTCAGTGCCTCCTGAGAACAGACAATGGCGATACGATCCAGCCCGGTTTGATGCCTGCGAGACGCCAAGGCGAGCGTGGATCAGCGCCGACAGTTGATCACGATGGACACATTGCCTGAGAGTGTTTCGCGCCTCCCTCTTCATGCAACTGGCACCAACAGTATACGCATGTCCGAGTCTCCTAACTTGACACTGGCTCCCGATGGCAAGGATCGGAGGAGAAAACAAGTCAAAGAGAAGTCGGACATGCAGAGCCTGGCGGGGTCAACTCCGGGGGACCTCCCGAAGAAGGAACGCAAGAAGCGTCAGCGTCGTCTGAAGGAGGAGCAGCCTGCCAGTCTGTCAGCATCATTCAAGGTCGGGTCATTTTCTACCAAGCAAACACAGGGTGCATCAAGTTTGAACGGCTCAACAAGCCGCTCTCTACAACCTTCTCCGACGACTGCCACTCCTCGCCCTCCTTCGTGTGTTGTGGATGAAGACTATGACGAGGGAGTGGCGGACGCGCTCGTCGTGCTCTCACAGTCACAGCACACCGACACACTCGCCTACGCTATCGGAACATCTCCAAGACCAGGCATATCTCTTCGTGGGTCGGTCTCCACATCTGCCGGTCACCCATCTCCTCCTGGCGGTCCCCCGCTCAAACGTCCAAGGTATTGAAGAGTCGGACACTTGCCCCCACGAATGCATGCGAAGGACTCTTCACTTGTGCGCTACCCACCCTCACACACACCTTTGGTGCAAGTATATCTGCAGATACAGGCATGGTGTATATAAGTCCAGTAGTTAGCTACCCAGGATGACATATGTATCATTAGCCTTATGATAAACCACTTGCATTGGACTCTATTACTGATCACTTGAGATGTAAACATGCATTCGGAAAACCCTTTGCAGTGCGGCGGGACAAAAAAACACAGTAGAAACCTGTTTTTCAAACACGGCAGGACGAAAAGCACGGTGGAAACCTCTTTTCAGAGCGGAATAAATGTGCAGATATAATGTCATACTGGAGTTGGATCCCGGAAAAATGTACCCAGGGGTACCCACGGCTCTGATTGGCTGAGCAGCACAGCTGTGGTGCACTACATGCCTGCCGAAAAAATTTACCTTGACAAAAATTTCCTTGCTGTCCCGTGACACAGGGGCCCACACGTGACCTCATATCGGTCCCAATCGGTCATCGGAAGCCGACCATTCCGTGGGAACCCTGGTATAACAAATCTCCCCATGTTGGACCCATGCTGTTGAGTAGGCGAGCATGTGTGAGTCTGAGCTCAGACAGACTGTGGATGACCGACAGGGAAGGCTTGGAGGGGGTAAACGATCGACGCTTCCTCGCCGAGCATAAGCAGTAATGAGGACAGGATTGGTGCTCGTGTGTGGTCTGGATGATGCTCGCACGTGGACAGAGGCGCGCTGAGGTGGATCTGAGGGCGTCGTGTGAGGCAATGACAGGACTTCAGAACAAACATATTGAGCTGGGAGAAGTGTATTCAGTGCTGCAGCGCACGCGCACGCAAGTCCTCGCCACACACCAAGCCGAGCCATCAACGTCTCGACCCTGATGCGCTGAAATGCAGAGCTGGAATGGGAACTCATCGAACATTGAGAGACCACGGAAGAGAGGGTGATCATCCAGGTGTTGCAACAGGAACTGGATGCAGCGGACGTGGCTTCAGACCCCACACTTCAACGGCACAGCAAGGATGAAAACTGGGGTATCATTCACGACGAACTACACAGACAAGCCTCGCATCATCAATCGCTAGAAACAACCAACATAAAACTGAGTGCAGAGCTGCATCAAAAGAAGAAAAAACATAAGAACTGCATAGTATGTGTCATAAAGACAATGTTGTGAGCCCTGGCACCTCAAAGGTGTGGGCGTAGTACAAGGAGGCTCGCCCTTCCAGAATCAGGAGCTCGCAATTCAATATCTCACCAAGAGCCTCGAAACTGGTATGATGTTAGGTCCACATCGTGAAATTTGCTCATTTGTGTCTATAGACCCGTCGGATGCCCAAAGTCAGTCTCCTTGGTCATGCTTACACGGCTGAACGAAAGTATAACAAAGCATACAAAGCGTACCAGCAGTTCATTGTACCCACCACTCACTCCCAGGCCTCAAACTACATTTTCGGCATCTCGTAGCCATCTCTCCCTGGGAACCTGAGCACATCAGCTTATGGGACCTGAGTGTTCTGCGAGGTATTCCCACCTACCACAGCTCACGCTCAGCCCTCCTGCTGTTCGGGGTCGGAAAGCACTCTGTGCTTTTGCCCATGCCATCCACTTGCTCAGCCACCTCCCCTCACTGCGCACCTGGATTAAGCACTCCAAGAAAAGTAGTGCGTGTTGATTTTTGGTGTCCCTCATATTAATCACACAATCATCAACAAGGCATCCAACCAATAACATCCTTGGTCGGAACATCAGCTTTCATCCTCATCCTTTCGTTCGCTGGCAAATTCTGATATTATGTAAGTCCATCAACTTTTACTTTAGCACGTCGGAAGTGACATCAGAACACTCCCACAGAGCGAACGAGCGATCACTTTAAGACGAAAATATCACTTGGGCACAAATTATATTTGAACGGATCACGAAGGCAAAGTGAGTTGGTTCTTTGAGCTTTCTAGACTGGCAACCATTCAAATCAGATAAGATATTAAACCAAGGGAAATGATTGAAAATTTACTGCGATTGTTGCGAATTATGGAACTCCGTCTTGGGGAGGGGGATATAGTCGCCCTCATTATTTGTTGCTTCGTGTATGCAGTCAGGCCTTTGTAAATGTCAGCAAAATACAACGATGGTAGGATCATTGCTCACTGCAACGACGCCTTTGACGCCCAATAGTCAAAATACTAGTGCGGAGTTGCACAAGGCTTGGATACATCGAATCATGTGTGCCGAAGTAATCGGTGATAAATGGTGCTGGTGACTGAAGGATAGTTGGGTCCCTGATCACTAGCTTATTCCAAGCGTCAATTTCTCCTTTGATGTCAGGTTTCCCACCTGAAAAAAATGAGCCCCCAGAGTTAATAGGTAGAATCTCGCTCACGACCTGTGGTAGGGAGTTTATGATACCTCGACACCAGAAGCATCATCTCGTAGATCATGTCTAAATCTACTGTGGGAAGCTCAGTTGGGGCAGAAGGGAGCATCGTCAAGCTACTTACGACAGAAGCCACACCAACTCTTGGGATGGTGGCAACGGACAATGGTATGGCTAGATCTATAGTCCTTGATAAAGCAGGCCGCAACGGGTTGACCAGACGTAAGTCCACAAAAACACTTGAGGATAAGCCCTCGCCGTTCCATCCAGTGGAATATGCCACTTGGCACGATTCGGTCGCCTTGAGCATTGAAAGGACTGAATCAAGTTGTTAAGTTCGCCGACGTGATCGGACGTGATCTTGCTTACTAAGCGATAGTGATGACGCACCCGATTTCACATGCGTAAACCACAAGGTTGTTACTCATCCTCTGAGCGACAATGTATCTATGAAATGTTTGCGACACGCGCGATATATAGTCCTGGGGAGACCACAGAAGAACTTCGAGGAGAGGATTCTCGATGGCCATTTGATGGTGCACAAGAGTGATGGGATGAATGATGGGTACGCTAATTCCTCGGCCTTTATATACGAGTGATGGCCCTCGCACTTGTGATTCTGACTTCCACGGATGGTCCGACCAGGCTCTGGTGGATTATGACATACATTTTCTTACTTTCTTCTGAGCCGTCACTCGCCGAAACAACCTGCTATGGAGTAGAGTTCCAGATATCTGATACATATAATGGCATTTGTAAAACAAGCGTTCCTAAATGACGAGGATTGTTGGATGCCAGTCGTCTGTGTCAGCTCACTCGCCTGTCACTTCTGCCGAGGAAGACCGGCAGTCTGCACCTTCCCAGTGTTGACACTGGAACTTGCCTGTCCATTTTGAACGAGGCTAAGCATTATCTCCCTATTGCACATGGGAATGTTCAAAGTAATAATTGGACGTAGTATTCATAGTACATACCCTCAAACTCTTACGCCGAAAGTCCAGCCATGTTGCGAAAGAAGATGTATTCTAGTGAATGCACTTCCGTTGGAAGTTCGGTGAAATTTAATGTTCCCATAACGTGGGTAGTAGTGGGATACAGAGATTCAAATACGCTTTTATTTTATGAACCAGGTCATATCGCCGAAGTTACCTCATAGACGAATGGGTTCACACTGTGTGGCTACCTATCATTGGCCGAGTAAATGAATGAACAGGATCGTGTGAAGGAACAAGCCTCGATAAAGTTGGGGTGGACGGTGATTATCCTTCATTGCTGTGTCATATTTCTGTTGCACCTGAAAATCACCGGAAAGCATATTAGAATGGAAGCCATGAAAATCAACGACTTCATGCATACAAGGTCCTCTGCCAAAGCTCCTGTCGTCCAAAGCACTTCCCCCGTCTCACCGAACTCCTGTGTCAAACAAATGTGTACAGTGGCTTCGGCGTCACAATAAAGTTGCCAAAGTCACAAGTAAACTCAGCTTGACAATGCATCAATGAGTTCAGTGCCCTGATGTGAGGGAGTTGTTGACACCTTCAATTAAAACAATTAAAATGGAAGATATGTTATAGTTTAAGTATCAACAAGGTGAGGTTTGCAGAAAGGCACACCTGATCTTTTTGTGTGGAACACTCCTGACACCGAGGTTTTTGTACCCTTGGCATTCCTGGACACAATGCAGACATGATCAAAAAGTCTGAACTTCAGATTTTCTGGCACCGGAGTCCCCCTGCAAGCAAAAAGGAGTTCGACAGGGAGTCTGGGGCGATCAGAATGCTGCCGGAGTCTGGCTTGTTGGATGTCCTCGAAAAATTGTTGATGTGCGTTCTCACCGTTATTTAAAGCTGGTGGTGCTGAACGTTGCCGAAATCACACTAAAAATCTGCACTCGTGAATTTGAAATATTAGATAGAAATCTGAGTCAAAATTGCAACCGAAATCAACACTGAACTACCCTATTGTTCCGAAAAGTTTCGGTGCCAGAGCTCAACACTGAGTCAACTATTCGGTGGGTCGCTGAGGTAGACACCGTGTTAAAGATCGTCGGACTATCATGGCCTTCCAGTATGAAATGCCGAGCCTGAGCCAATGCATCACAATAATTCCCGGGTCCTTTCCTGCCAGGCCTCCTGTAAGACCATGCTGTATTCTTAGCTGCCCTGCTGGGCTCCGATGGCTAGATTCCCACTGTTTTCTCACAGAACACCCACTCTGCTATAATGTTAAGGGCAGTACAATAATTTGTGCAACACGCCACGGTAACAATGGGATGAAATAATGCACTGCGACAAAGAGGGGCAAGAGCTCAACACCTCACAGCGATGAGATGGGCGCTGGCTGTATAACGACGTACTGGCACCATTTAGAGTCTGTCCAGATTGCATGGTAGTGGCTTCGGCTGGAACCAAGCTCCATAGCTACTTCTTTATTTAGTTAGTCACATGATATAGCACGGGGATCCACCGGCCGGACTGGGGCTGAGAATCCCTCTGCCCTGTTGTACCTCCCTCTGCTTGCCCCACCGCTCCTTCCATGCATACCTCCCCATGGCTCGTACAGGAAGCCATTCGTCTTCAACTTCAGAAAGATCAACTCGATCCCGCCACTCTATCATTGGCATTGTCGATCCCACAGCCCAGCAGCCTGGTGGCTTGAAGGGAAAAGCTGCATCAGGTCGTCGTTCTGCCCCTCAAACTACATGGACCACCGAGGAAACCAATGAGCTCGTCAGCCTCCTTGTACTCCATCATGGGGAAGCAGGTGATAACGGATTCAAAGATGATACACTCAACAAGATTGCGGCTGGGCTGAATGAAAAGTTTCCCAATCAAAAGGTTCTCAAGACAGCGAAATCCTGTTCTTCAAAGTGGAAAAATGTACATATATAAACTTCCCAGATGACACTCGACATTTGCTGACGATATGGATTTAACTGAAGCTTAAGGCAGAATATTTTGTGATCGCACACATGAAGGGTCCTGCGTCCGGTTTTTCCTACTCCGATGATAGAGGTGCTATTGTTGATCAAGCAACCGAGCAAGCATGGGCTTCGTATTGCAAGGTGATGTGCACATAGACACAATGCTACTTATTTCTGATGTTTTTCCAGTCACATCCGAATGCAGCAAAGTACAAGAATAATCCATGGCCGTACTGGGAGGACTTATCCCTCCTTGTCCCATCGTCTTCGACAAAGCAGTCACACGTTCACAACCCCCAACGTAAGCGTCGTCAGAAGAACGCCAGTGGTCCACCGGTAGCCAGTCCATCGGATACTCATGCCAATGATGCGATGGAAGTTGATCCTCCTGCCACCACACCCTCCGCTACCAGTGGTGTGGTTCCGCCTACTCCAGTAGCATCTGGTTTCATTGACCCTGGCAACGTTACCCCTTCCATGCCGTCTACCTATCTTCGGATGTCTCATCCGCCCAGATCTACTGTTTCAATGGCTTCCACCGGGATAACGAGCGTTAGCCAAAAACGAAAGGCAGCAAGTGCTCCTGGCACAAATCCTATATCTGAGGGCTCAAAGAAACGATCCCGCCCATCATCCATGGCCGCACAAGTGTTGGCTGAGAAGGACGCCATGTTACAACGGCTGAATACATTTCTCAAACACCTTGATCCCGATGCTCTCAAACCTGTCACGCTCACCCCACTGGGACTCTCACAATCGCATACGTTATCATCATCAGCCAATGATGACAACTACGTTGAGGCAGCTTCTGAAGCACTCATGTCATTCAACCTTGATGCATCACAGGTCAATGATCTCGCCGACTACATGAGCGACAAAGAACACAAGACCCGGGTAAGGTTCTTCCTCAAGTTCAATTGCGAAGCACAAGAGCTATGGATTGCGAATACGCTCATGGAGATCCAAGCTAAGAAAGACATTGATGCCCAGAGGCAGAGTATGGACTCTGGCACACTGGCTGGGTAGCACTGTTGGCACGGTATGTTAGTAGATGTCTACTAAATGTCTGCTGATATTTTCCAGTATGTCACATAGTTGTATTCGTTGTATCGCCAATACAGCAATACTGGTAGTGTATTTCTACATGTACCCTCTCTCCCTCGATTCGCGGCAATAATCTTGCCACATTCTTTCTGCAATTTGATCGCGCCGCTCCTCTGCCCTCCATTTCTCTGCTGTGCCGACGGGGCCCTCTGCAAGATATCCGATATCTTCATTTTCATCGTTACTGACATCCATCTGTTCCAGGCGCTCTGCTTGAAATTCCAGGGTAAAGAATGTATCAGGATCCAAGCGCTGGATGAAATTGTGGATAGCACAAAGTGCCACAGGAATGCGTGCTTGGATATCCATATTATATTCGGGCGGAAGAAGAAGAATCTTCCATTGGCGCTTTGTAACTCCAAAGATGCGCTCAACAACATTTCAAAGACCCGCATGACGTAGGTTGAATAGTTCTTTTTCATTTTTCAGGCTAGTAATGGTTAGATGAGTGCGCCATCATTCTTCCAATTATTGTTAAATTTACTGTAAATTTGTCTGACGCCACTCTTTCAGATGGTATCGTACGCCATGATATGGAACCAGAAGTGCATCTGACCCCCCGAATCCTCCGTCTGCAAGAAGATATTTCCCTTCGGGGATATACAAGTTGTCGGTATGTGCATTGTGCCACATTGTGGCATCTGCTGTTGATCCATCCCAGCCTGTCATTGCATACGTGTATAGAAGGTCAAAATCACAGACAAACAAACAATTCTGTGATATTACCCCCTTCCAGTTTCACATATTGGCATGCTCCTCAACTGGTACGAAAGCATGGATGTGTGTCCCATCAACGGCTCCAACACAATCTGAAAAGTATTGGAAACGATAATCATCCAGGATCTTGCTTGCGATGGGCGTTTCAGCTGTCGGCAGTTGTACATTCAACGAGTAGAATGGATCCGATGAGAAAAATTCCAGCATCTTCCGAAAATACCTGCTAAACGTTCAGCCATCCCGGTGTGCTACAGGACCAGTATTCCATACTTTGAAATGGTTGTCGGTGAGTGTTGAAACCTCTCACTGATATGATGTGTACTGAGACCTGTCACACAGGTATGGAGGAATATCCCAAGCTGTTCTTCAACCGAAATCCTGCGTCGTGATTTTTTGATCCCATTCTCTACCAATATCTGGGTGAGTGCATCAAAGACGTCATGAGAGACACCAAGTGATGTCTTGATTCGATCAGGGTGTCCATTGTGCATTTCCAACATCCATCCCTCGCCAGTCAGAATGGATGTATGGTAAGGAATCCTCTCTCTTTTTGACAGAAAGAGTAACTGATAATAGTAGGTTATCTGGGTGATTATAATTGTTAGCAGCACAAGAAGTCGGCGCCGATGTTCGAGCTCGCTCTGGAGGACTATCTGTGTCTCGAAATCCATGGGGATGGGGGGAAAGAGTCGATATTTGTGCTATCTATGCTATCGTACAATTTATCGGCCGCTTGATCAGTTATTTAAGTATGCGCTGCCCCCAGGGCCGCCGACAAAGTAAATGTGGAACATCGATGAGCCGAAGCCACTTTTGCAAAGTGGACAGGGTCTTAGCGATAATAAGCGGTGACGGGGACATTATTTGACTGTACGGACTATCCAAAAACTCCCAGCCACCAGAGGCTAATGGACGATATAGGGTTTGAATTGATGCATTGCGCCAGTACAGGTACCTGTAGATGGATACATTGAGTCATCGTCGAGATGCGCAGACGGTAGGGTAAGGAAGATCTCGCCTTTGAGGGTAATGCATGGTCCATAAACTGAACCAAGTACTGCATAGAGTGGCAGTAAGCAAGTTGACTAGTTGGGATCACTGCTAGATAAGACAGACAATCTGCCGAACCCCCAACAGTTTCCCAACACCCGACTCCAGTGCCGAAAAATCTTTTTGAAAATACCAGTCACTGACCACTGGCTGTTCCAAAACTCGAATTCTCTGGGTTTCAGCTCTTCAACTGTAGCTAGACTGCACTTACTGTGTGCAATATTCAGACTAAATGTTTGGAGATATAAATCAAGAACACCGTATGTACAATGAATCATAGCGATCACTTCCTCCTTTGTATGTGACACGAACTATCGCACTGGGGCCAGGACAGACTCTTGACTTCTGCGTATGTCTTCAGGAAATATAAAGAATGCAATGTTCTTCGGCGACTTGTCAAACAACCATTTCCACAGGGTTAGCACCTTCCCACTGAGGGGCCGTGTGACCAAGATGTCTGTAGGCCTGGATGTCTGTGATGAGGATAGTCTGAAGTTCATCTATGCGCTGGCCGAGATTTTGCCCTTGGACATCTGCAAAGACCTTGCGTAGTTCCTTGATATTGCTTTCTACATCGACCATAGCCTGTAGTTATTGGTGAAGTTGGTCCAACAAAGTTTTGTTCTCCATCCGAGTGCTGCCGATATGAAGTTCCAGGTTGGCGAGCCGTTCATCCATGATATCGGCATCCCAAGCCGGTTGGATCTCCAGTGTCTATGTCAGACCAGATCCTTTTACAAAATGAAAATGGAGTTTAGACTTACATTAGGGACTTCACCCACGCCAAGAGAAGGGTCCGCAGCCTGAGTACCAACCCAATAACGGCAGTAGTTCAGTACGTATGCACTTACTCACCTCCTTCCTATCACCTCCAAGCCTCGCCAGTACTCCATCATTTTTGACATCATGCATCTGGATGTCGAGTTCACCTACACCTTCGCCGTCCTCCTCGCCATCCGCATCTTTGTTGTCACTTTCGTAGTTGTCGTTGGCTCTGTGCTTGCCTCGGCTATTCCTCGTCTCTTTCAGTGTTGGTGAGACAGGCAGTTTTGATCTATTGAAATGGGACGCCAAATATCCCCATGCTTTGGCGATATGAACAACCTCACCAGCTGAATCAATGATAGCGGGGAGGTCTTGTAGAATGCCACACCTGATCTTTTGTGTGGAACACTCTCGACACACCGAGATCTTTGTACCCTTGGAATTCCTGGACACAACGCAGGGAAGCCCTTTCTCTTCACAATGTGAGCATTTCTAGATGTGTTAATTAAAGTGGCGATTTAATAAGCAGTGACATACTGGGTCAAAACACCACTCCGCCGATCTCTTGCCAACCCTCCACCATTTAGATGGTTCCTCTCTCTGCAAAGCACCACTATAGTCAATGAGATATGAATGGCATTTGAGCCTATTGCTTACTATCTTCTCTGACAGTGGGATATCTGGGGCTGTAATGGGATTGTTGGCTGGGGTGTCCACGAGTATTTCATGACGGACAGATTCCGCTTTTGGGGAAGATTCTATAGGCTTCAGAGGGGATGCACTGTACGGGCTGCCTAACGTTTTCCACCATTACGTTGATATGTCACCGATACTTATATCTCCTGGTATACTGGTGTTGTCAACAACTCGTCCTCTCCAAGAAGTAATCTCGATAAAATGGTCCAGATCCTTATCTGGGGCGCAGAGGTAGTCCATCATGACTTCTTCTTTCTTTTGAATGCGGAATTTGCTCGCAAGGTGCATTAGAACCCTGGGCACCCTTATATCAGCTGATTTCATCCACACCTGTTCCACTCCCTTCTATTGGTGTGATATTAATTACAACATGGGGTTACTCATCAGACTCACTAATTCTTCGGCTAGCAACAATATCCATTCCCGTTCTCGAGATGTATCGGGTGGAGGGCTGTTAAATGCCATAATCGCTCTGGCGGCACATGAGAAAACCCTCAGTTGGTCGGAAGACATATCAATGGGTAGTTGGAAACGAGTGAGCTAAAAGTTATGGGCTATGTGATGACTGTTGACTTCGATTCAGCCGGAACTTGTATCCTTTCAGTGTTCGAAATCAGCTCGTGTGCTAAATTTGGTAGTGAAAACCAAATGCACGAAACAGTCATGTAGCTAGGTAAGTAACGAGAATTCTGGCATTCTGTTCGCCGGTCCTGTTGGCAAACACTTTCGCTTATGACTCATAAGTTGCCTGTACTGCTTGTGCTGGGGTTCATGTAATCATATAGATCTGAGGGAGTACGCACAAAATGTAGGATTAAGGAGTGTAGCAAGCATTGCACACTCGGTGTCTTCTGCCACAATTTCGCACGCCAACCTCTGGATCCTTGCTTGAACTCCTTCTTTTTCTACTTTTACCGCAGACAAATCGGTCTCCACCTCATTGCAGCGTCGATGAAACTCAGGAAGAGAAGGAACCACTTCGTCACGGGTATTTGAAATCCTCCGCTCCGACAGACAGACAGACTCTCCTAGTTGATGCATATCCATCCGCAGGTCCTGAGACTGCAGTGCCTGGATTTCGTTAAGAAGGTTTGATAACTGCACAACATCCTCATGCATTGGTACTAGGACATATCATTGAGTGTAAAAAAGCTTTCAGTTGTTTGATAACATACCGTTTTGGGCCTCGCGAACCCTCTTTTCTGATTTTCCTTCCCCCTGTGCCAAAGTACCGGCTAGCTTGTCCGCCATCCCATTCTCGCCGTCCGAATCCACCTCCGGCGATTTGAAGTTCTCACAGATCTCTGCTAGCCGATTCCAGCCACCCACAGAATACACGATTTCTTGCCCTTGACAGATGGCATATCCTTCCGGGGAAGCTGAACATTTGCCTTGTTTATCCTTGCAGTGTTCACAACCGGTAATCTGTCCCTTGGGATTTTTGGATACATAGCAGATTGATATCATATCTGCCGTACATCTGTGGCATTCCTAGAACAAATCAAGGGCTGTTTAAACACAAATGTATCACACACAGGATGAAACTTCCATAGTGTTCCTGTCAAGCCCACCAGCATACCAGTAAGATTTTATATCAAAATAAGTTCACATGGACGCACCTTCATCTACTGTGGTTCCTGCGCTTGCATTGATGACTTTGGCCATAGTTAAGAAGAATGCTCCGGTTGCACAGGTAACGCTCGCTGTGAGAAGGATCTTAAATCAGGGCATCAAACCCTCTGGTCCATTGCTCCTCACGCCACATGACCTTGGGATACAATGTATCCGGCAACTTATCGGCGAGAACTGGAATTGGATGTTCTGGCACCAGAGTTCGGGAGTTTAATCTGTTGGATTTAGGCAAGCACGTGCGCAGCCACGGCCCCGCAGATTCATCTCTTTGTACGATACTTTGTCTTTGCTCGATCCTTTCATCTTTGTCTCTTTGTTTTGACGAGATCGCTGTTGGTATCATAGATACATTTTCTCGTTCTCTTTGTCCTTTGTCGAGCTGCGATCATTACGATACAATATGATATGCACCGTATATACACGGACGCTTGACCACACTCATCCTCAGTCCATCGCATGATCGTGCTGACTGAGGTGAGTATCCATCGTAGATTTGTTCACTTCTTCCTTTATTGATTTGTTTCTCGTAGTCGAACTCGTTTAGCGCCACTCACTCGCTCATCTATTCACATTATAATCCTAATCATGACTCGCGTGTTGCACGTAAAGAATCAGAAAAAGTAAAGTTTCGCCAACAATTTGCCGACAGTTCACCGAGCCATTTTTTGAAATTGTTTATATAGTACCAAAGATACGGCAGTGACGGAGACAGTGAGGACAAGTATTTGATTACTGACAGATCAGCACACCGGAGTTGATGCAGCAATACTGGGGGTTCAGATTGTCAAAGTGGCGGAAATATGAACTACCGAGAGTACCAGACTACTATGAGGATACACAAGGTCTGAATTAATGGGACGCTAGATACTGGGTAATACAAAAAGTGAAACGGGGAAAAAGTCATGTGAACAGACTAGTGAGCGTAAGCTATAAATGCGAACGAGAAAATTGCAGGAAAGAAGAAAAATTCCTTGCAAAATGGCGGGCGACCTCAACACCAGTCGGAGCTGGGGTGGGAGGCAGCAGCAACAGTGGCTAGACCTTCTTGACTAGTGGTCTGTCATGCACGGTTGCGCCATGGTGGCCGTCACTGTCGTTCTCCTTGTTCCAGTCTTGCACTCTCACTGACGTAAGTGATGGATGACAAAGCTGGTTGTCAATCCCAAACCTTGCCCACTCGCTCGTCCCCACCTATTACAAAATGGAGAATCTGGTTGTGTCTGGACCAACGACCTTTATGAACAACTTCACATGGAGTCAATTCATGATCGAAGTCCAAGTTGCAGTCATGGCCTATGAACTTCAAGAAATCTTTGAAATATTTCCTCTGTTTGGCACACCTCTTTGGGATATCTTTTGGAATAGAGTAGATGAAATGATGGTGAGTATAAAGGCGTCTACACGGCCTATGTATTATTCATTTTTTCTATAGAAAGCTATTACAATGCTTGTAGGCGCTGCAACACTGCAGGACATGCAAATCAAGATACCCGAGATTCTCCGTTTTTTGTCTACTGAAGGCAACAAGATGCGACGTGATCAAGTAGTGTCGGTGGTGCCACCAACCATGTTTGACAAAGATTGCGTTGTCTGCATGTATCCCCACATCGATCGATGGTGGGCAAACTCCAAGAGCCTCATCAATGACCCTCGTCATCTCGAATGGAAGTACCGTGGGTCTCAGTGGGCGGTGGAAAGCTTAGTACGTTGTCATTCTCTCATACAAATGTTTTTTTCATTGTCCCAGATCGTTTACCATCTTTGCCGGATGGTAGTCTTGCCTACCTCACCAAATATTCCGCCGAAAAAGGAAGATGTACAACAAGCATTGAGAGCAGTCCGGCATGCAAAAGGGTTGATCAAATCATTGGTGATGATTGATTCAGAAGACCCTCAACAAATTTTAGAAGAGGTCTGCAAGATCAATGAAAAGCTCGTGGAGAGGTATTCAGGGAGGCAAGAGGATATTCGTCGCATTCAGTCTCACTTGCGCCAATATGAGGCAGGTCTCCAGGATATTGGCACAGGTAGCCAAAAATGATTTCATGTCATACAGAATACCAATGCTACATGTACCGATTCTGTAACTTGTGCACATCTTGATTGCTCTCTTGGTATTCATTGAAGTGGCGTGAATATTTGTCAGTGGGATGTCTATGTATGATGTTATAAGTGCACTTTTATTCTACTGCGCTTTTTGTCCTGCCATGTTCCAAAAACAGGTTTCTACCACATATTTACATCTTAAGTGATCAAGTAAGAGCCAAATGCGGGAGTAGTTTATCATACAACTAACGATACATGTTGCTCTGGAAAAGTAACTACTGGACCGGTATACCCCCAGGTGGCAGCGCCCCGTGCCACCTGCAACTATACCCGCTCTCACACCGAAGGTACGACCCCAATGTCATACCCATACCCACATCTGGGCAGATATGCCCCAGGGTGCCGCACACTACAGCGAAGGTGGCGTCATCACCATGTTTGCCTGGGCGTATGGTTGGGGCCCCCTCGTCATTGTGGGCACCACATATACTGCCCCATCAACATCGTCGCGCGCTCCCCACTGATCACCAACCGGTGGTGGTATGCCATTGTGCAACTCGCCTGCCCTGCCGTCGTGCAGCCACACGCGGATGACGGGCTATAGAGTGAGCATCAGGTAACTAGATCATTACTCATTTTACACTCACACACTTATTCACTACTCATCATGTTACTTATCATTTGCTGAGCAATAAGTAAAGTCTAAGTAGTTTTTGAGTACAGCCGAAGTCCGTAAGTTGCACAACCGAGCAAGTGTTCGTTAAGTAGTAAATGAGTTGGTGAAAAGTAATACCATAAGTAATGACTGCGAAAAAATGAGAAGGATGAGTGAGAGCAACAGTCGGGCCGCCCTCAGTGCGCAGTTACACACTGCTCACCCCTTCATGTTCGTCATCAGTAGGCCTTGCGTCATCACCAGCGGTCCGTCAGCGTCGTTGTTGTACTGTACACAGTTACATCGTGTCAGCTCCCTTGTCATCATCATGGTGGGTATGCCCTAGCAATGGGCATCATTGTTCAGCCTCCTCAACACAGTAGTGATGGGAGTGGGGCACATACCTGTGTACCGCCTACTTGGGCGTCACTCTCGCTCGCTCGTCGTCGGTGCCGTTGTGAGGGCACACGCTCGTGTCGCCATTCCGTTGCTGTTGTTGGTGCCATTGTGGTGGCGTGCCCTTACGTCGCCTTTGTTGTTGTCATCACCGGTGCCGTTGTGGAAGTGCGCCCTCGCATGACCTTTGCTGTTGTCGTTGTCGGTGCCGTTGTGGGGGCGCACCCTTGCATAGCCTTCGCCGTCATCGTCGTCGTTCATGGGCATGCCACCCTGCCCCGTTCTGGGTATCTCATCAACATGACAGTGATCTTGCCCTCACCGTGCCATCCCTGTAATGGTGGACACACCACTCTCTTCGTTGTAGAGGTGGGCACACGCATGTACCTGTGTCGCCCTCGCTGCTCTTGCCCTCGCTGTGTCGGGGTCCACACAGTATGTGTGCTCGCCCCTTTAGTTGTTGTCGTTGTCAGTGTTGTTGTGGGGGCACGCCCTTGTGTCGCCTTTGCCGTCATCGTCGTCGTTCGAGGACTTGCCACCCCTGCCTCGTTCTGGGTGTCTCGTCAGCATGACGGTGGTAGCGGCAGGTACACGTACCTGCATCGCCCTCACCGCGTCGCCCTTGCTGTGTCGGCTTGGGTAGATGGGGTTGGCATGTCGGGGTTGGTCAATTGAGGACAGCGCTTGGGTAGATGGAGTTGGCGTGTCGAGGTCAGTACAGTAGCTGTGGTGGGAGGATGCATACCCTCCTCGTCATTATTGCCATCGGAGTCCCACCTTTCTTGCCATCAAACTGGTGCCGGACACGCAGTTGTGCCTTTGGCCTCTTCGTAGTACTGTACTAGTAGAGGCAAGGTTTGAACTTCGTGTGCGTGGGACTAACGAGTCACGTGCACGCGGGTTCAGAATCCACGTGATCTCCCCTACAAGTTCCGACAAATTTTGCCAAGTTCCTTGCCATCCAACTACCAAGATCGAAGGGCGTGAGGAGTCTGCCCTCTCACCACAACTACGGCAATGAAGTGAGGATAACCCATCCTCAGGACTACGACGACAATAGTAGGGACGATATGGGGAAGGGGGCGGCGAGGGCAATGCAGGTAAGTGTGCTGGCTGCTACCACTGCCACATTGATGAGACACCCTGAACGAAGCAGGGGTGGTGCGCCCACGAACAACGACGATGATGGCAAAGGCAACGTAAGGGCGTCCCTACGACCACACCGACAACGACGACAGCAATAGTGATGCGAGGGCGCGCCACTGACAACGACAATGGCAATGGAAATACAAAGGTGTGCCCCTCAATGGCACCGTCGACAGCGAGGTAAGGGCGATGCAACGGGTATGCCCCCACAACCGTACCGACGATGAGCAAGCGGGAGGGACGCCCGGGGTGGTGACATAGGTATGTGCCCCAATCCCAATCCTACCTTGCTGATGGGCCGAAGGGCAATGTCTAGGTATACCCAGACGACATGGCTTCAGGATTACGGGTAGCCACGACCAGGTGAGCGAGCTCATTGTAACTGCGTACTCCCGACGACGATGGCAAAAGGGACGCAAGGGCGTGCCCACAACGGCAATGTGAGGGTGTCCCCGTAACGGCACCGATGACGGCAAAGGCAACAGGGCAGCGCAGATATGTGTGCCCACTGTTACCACCATCACATTGACGAGATACCCATACATCAGCAAAACACAAGGTAAGTGTATGGTACTGTACAGCATTGTACAGTTGGGTACAGTGCTACAGTTGCTACAGAGAGGTCCCCCTTTGTACAGTGTGGTCACAGTGTTGTCACAGCGCTGTACAGCACATGGTGGCTGTACAGCGCGCTGTAGCAGCTGTAGCATACTGTATGACTTCTGTAGAACGGTAGTAGCTTTTTTGTCACTTGAATTTTAGAAAAGTAAAATAAATCATATTGTAATGTATCTAATACATATCTGTACTCTACGGCCTACCTGTGTCGCCCTCGCCTTACTCGTTCAGGTACGCCATCTCGTCCCTTTGGCACCTCCCCTCATCGTTGAGGTTGTGGTGGTGAGTGCGCTGTTGCGTGCCCACTCCCTCATTGTCGTCCTGTGGGTGCCGCATTTGCCCTGCCGGTCATAGTGTGGTGTGTTGCGGACGTGCTGCACGCCGTTTTGCCTCCGTGCCCATTGTCCTGGTGGGTAGTCGTTGCGTGGATGGTAGGCATGCTACATGCCGTCGCACACCCCTGCCCGTCGTCTTGGTGGGTGGTGGGAGCGCTGTTGCGCCCCCTCGCCTTCCTGGTCGTGGCGTGGGTGGTAGGCATACCATGCGCTGTTGTGCACCTCTGCCTGTCTCCTTAGTAGGTGGTGGGAGTGCCATTGCGCTCCCCTCACCCTCCTTGTCGTCTTGCGGGTGGCGACCAGTCATCTTGGTTGGTGATGGGAGCGCCGTTGCGCTCCCCTCATCCTCCATGTCGTCTTGTGGGTGGAGGGGCCTCCCCTGTCCGTCGTCCTGGTTGGTGGTGGGAGCGCCGTTGTGCTCCCTCACCCTCCTCGTCGTCTTGCAGGTGGTGAGTGTGTCGTCGCCGTTGCGCTGTACTGGTTGGTAGTGGGAGCGCCGTTGTGCTCCCCTCGCCATGCTCGTCGTCCTGTGGTGATGGGCATGCGCCGCGTTCCATTGTGTCGTCTAGGTTGATGATGGGAGCGCCGTTGTGCTTCCCTCATCCTCCTCGTTGTCTTGCAGGTGGTGAGCGAGCCGTGCGCCTCCCCGGTTGTGCCCCCCTGCTCGTCGCCCTGGTTGGTGGTGGGAGCGCCTCACTCCCCTCGTCATCTCGTGGGGGTGGGCTTGTTGTGCGCTGTTGCGCACCCTGCCGTTGCGCCCCCCATCGTCTTGGTTCATGGTGGGGACGCTGTTGCGCCCCATCACCTTCCTGGTCGTCCTGGGGGTGGTGGGTGTGCTGCGTGCCGTTGCACCGTGGTTGTCATCACGGGCTATGGTGCATCAGTTTGTCGTGGGGTGATGGTGGGGGGCATACCTGTTGCACCCCCATCACTCCCGGCCTCGTCATCATTGCCGTGGCGTACCCTCCACGTCATCATTGTCGAAATGACTGAACTCCAGTACTCCGGATTGTAGTCCGGAAGTACGGATGTCCGGATTGAGACAGTCCGGAGCTATACAGTCCGGAACCGGATTAAACCGGATAGCGGACTGACTCGGACTGATTCGGACTTACTGACTTACCAAAGTCAACTGACACTCAAGCTGATCAGTAGAGTGATCAGTAGAGTGGTCAGTAGAGTGGTCAGTAGAGTGATCAGTCATAGACATTCTGCAATACTCATGACAAATGAGTATGACTAATGCTATATAAGCGGATTGGTAAGCTGCTCAGTCAGCAGCATAGCCTTGAGCATAGCATCTGTCAGCATTGCAGTGTATTTGTAATAGGGCAGTACAGAACAATAGGGAGGCAGTGTTTGCTGAGTTTAAACTAACACAGCCTAGTGCCTCATGGCACACAGCCCTGCATAGCCCGATGCCTCATGGCATCCTCATGCCCCGCGTTGCTATGCTGTATTAGGAAATTCCTATGTGTACCTGAAACGTATAAATAGTTTCATGTATTTACGGTTAAAATAAGCTTTTTTATCTTCACTTCTTTCATATCATTCAATCGCCCACTATCTAATCTCCAAGGAGATTATCTCTATACCTTCACCAAGAACTCTGCAAGTCAAGTAAGTCTCTTCGCTTGGCGATTATCTTTTCCCTGGCACTGCACACCAGAGGACCGTGTTAGGACTTGCCACCCTATTCCCGTTCCTTTACCCACAAGACAAGGAAGGCGGCGTGGCGCAACAGCGCAATGACCACCCACCAGAACGACATGCAGGCCGGAGGGACCACGGCACACACACCACCCGCAAGATGATGAGGGAGGCACGACAGCACACGTCACCACCTGCAAGACAACGAGGAAGGCAAGGGAGTGCAACGGCACTCCCACCACCAACCATGATGACCGGCAGGAGGCACATTGAGGCACCACACGCTCACCACCCACAAGACGGCGAGGAGGGCGGGGGGGCACAACAGCATCCCCACCACCAACCAAGATGGCCGGCAGGGGGCACATCGGTGCACGGCGCGCTCACCACCCGCAAGATGACAAGGAAGGCAAGGGAGCGCAACAGCACTCCCACCCAACCACGACGACCGGCAGGAGGCACGTCAGGGCACGGCGCGCTCACCACCTGCAAGACAACGAGGAGGGCAAGGGGGCGCAACGGCGTCCCCACCACCAACCAAGATGGCCAGCAGGCAGCACATTGGCGCATGGCGCGCTCACCACCCGCAAGACGACGAGGAAAGCGAGGGGGCGCAATGGCGCTCCCACCACTAACCACGATGACCAGGCACATCAGCACATGGTGCGCTTACCACCTGCAAGATGACAAGAGGGCGCAACGGCGTCCCCACCACCAACCAAGACAGCCGGCAGGGGGCACAACGGCACACGGCGCGCTCACCACCTGCAAGACGACGAGGGGGCACAACCATGCATGGCACGCCCACCACCCACCAGACGACAAGGACGAGGGGCACACTGTTGCGTGCCCTCTACCAACCAGGACAACAAGTGAGCATGCAACGGCCTGCGCACGTCCATGCACACTCACCACAGCACCAACGACAACGAGCAGGACGAGGGGGCGCGCGTACACCCACCACAACGACAGCAGACCGTCACCACAGCACCAACGACAACAAGGGTGAGGGGGCACAACGGCACACCCATCACCGCACTGCCAGCAATGACAAGGGCGAGGAATGACAATGGGGAGGGCAACGGGGTGCAATGGCCTGTCTGCTGCCATCCTGCCGCCACACGATGACAAGGCGGGTGAGGGCTGCACAACAGTGTGCCACCACTGCACAACGACAACGTGGATGCCGCAGGGGGTGGACAACGATGAGCACAAGGGCGGTGCAATGCTTCGCCCACCATCACCATGTGGCAACGATGGGGCAGTTGAAGAGCGAGGTGGCGCATGACAACGAGGCGGGTGCAAAGTTGACAGAGGGTGGGGGCACCACCATGGCACAACAGCGCGTCTGCGACGAGTCACCGACGACAACAGCGAGATGAAGGCAATGGTGCGCGTGCCACTAATGTAGATTAATTTTATTGTACATGAATGAATACAAAAAATGGATGAGTGAAAGAAAAAATACATATAAGGATCTATGGACATCTGTGTGGCCTGTGCAGCCAAGAATTCA
>JBBPUG010000237.1:0-31892 GCA_038094535.1 Tubosaeta aff. alveolata
AGATTACAAGCAGTATGTACTCTACATACCACTGTGTGACAGGTATGTTAACTACATAGAGGTACATTGGGTAAAATTTCGGCTATCTGCTACAGAGTGCTACAGCCACAAACCTTTTTTCCTGATGAACGTTTCAATAGCCTGTGCGGCCACAACTCACGCACGCGCCCACAAACTTCCGCTGCTGCGCCGGTTATGCAGCATGACCTCTCAAGAAGATGGTCCACCGGTCCGACTCAGATAGACTATGCGGGCAGAACTTGCCAAGCCTTGGTCACCGCCGCCCCGGTAGTAGTAAATCGGCACCCAGATAGAGTCGCGTACGCTGTTGGAGCAAGGAGCCAATTTTTTGGTGTAGGCATTTGTCTGTTGGCATGTCGGAGATTCACACCGAGAACAAGCACCAACGCCTGGTTGTGCTTTGATACCCAAGTGCACGCCGCGCGGCGGGCGGGATATGAGTTTTAACTGAGCCTGCCCCGCCATTCAAGAGCAGGTGCGCAGCATGTGTCGTGTTTCATGAATTGGAGATAGCAGCTGGAGAGGCGGTCACGAGTCCGACTCATGGCGGATCGCCATGGAATCGTGGATGCTTGAAAAGTACAGACAGGCACCCAATACGAATGTGCCTAGTAAATAATCAGACTTCTGCATAGTGAGAACCAGGGAACTTACAATCTGATGCTCAGTTCAACGGATTACTAGGCCCTCGTTGCAAAGTTTGAGAGCAAATCTGCAGGTAAAATCTTACCATCAGGAATGTACAACGCATCTCCAGTGATATAATCCTCAGAGGAGGGATAAATCTACTCAGTGTCAGAATACCTCATGGCGCTAAGCAGAATGACGTTGTTGTCCCCGCTTCAACAACTGGGTACTCGACATTACTCCTGATATGGAATCGTATGCAGCGATGTCACGAGCAGAGCGTCTCAATCACTTGTTCCGCTGTCGGAGAGTAGGTGCACCGACCCGTTCGTCGATATACTCGAACCATTGCTTACCGGTCAGAGTGACAGAATCGGAAGTCATAACAATCGGTGATAGTCATGCACGTCTGAAACGATCTAGTGCGGAGGGCTTCTTGGGTTCCATCGTCCCTTTTTCAATCTCTTTCGCCACCCGTCTCGCCTCTCTCTGCTTCTCCAACTTGGCGCGAATGGCGACCTGCCCGTCAAACACACCTGAGTGGATTCACAGCAAAAAATAGGGAGAGCCTACGCACTGCGGTAGGGTCGATGACGTTCTTGCGTTGCTTCCTCAGATAACTGCGTCGTCCACGGCGGTGTGAACCCGAGTGTGTTCGACGAGCGATGATATTGGACGCACCGACTCAGACTCTTTCCTTTGCCGTGCATCTTCCTCTTCTCGCGCTGTTCTCTCGCCTGCTTCTTGCCACGATCTCCATCGGACTCATCTTCGGCATCGACATCGGCGTCAGCGTCGAGCTCTGTGTCGTCCGCTTTTCCCTCCAGACGTAGTCGTTCCAGGCGCGGAAGACGAGCAAACGGAATACCGTCATGTCCTGTAGTTGTCAGTTTCGAGGGAGGTGCCAAAGATCCTACGAAATCCGGGTCGAGTGCAATCATATCTGGTTGAATCTAAGATGGGTGCTTAGCTCGGGGGGAGAAAAATGTGTCATTGAGGCCAACCTTGTCGAGCAGACCCTTGACCTCGCGATGTTTTCAAAAGGATCAGCTTCCGCGCTGTCAAAGTTGGGTTCCCCAGACCCGGGCACGATGAGTGTGGAGATGCCAGCGTTGTGCCCGATTGCAAGGATGTCCTGAAACGGACAAAACCGTACGGAAGTGAGCGGTCGGTGAGGTATCGCATGTGTGAGGTGAAGCGGAGGGGCAACTTTTGCAGCGAAAGGCGCTTGAATGGATGGTTTCGTGTACACCTCCAGATGGATACGCGGATGGTCAAAAGGATGGTTGTTGGGATGAGTCGACGAACGCACGTTCACGCTACCGCCAGTGGCAACCGCCAAGGTGCCTTTGGCACTCCATTCCAGCTCGGCGCCGCCCCCCCCCCCCCCCCCCTCGTCGTCCATTCTCTCACAGCACCCTTCCAATCCCGACAATCCCACACTTTGACGGTTCCGTCTACGCCGGAGGATGCCATATAGCGACCACCGGTACTCGGATCGGCGCTGAGACCGACGACGGGACCAAGATGAGCGAGGAGCTGAACTGCTGGATGGGGAAGGTTCGGGGTCCATAATGATACCACACTGTTTTGATGGCCAAGGTGGATGACAGCGTTGTGCCGATTTTGAGTCATGGTCCGGCAAGCACCGGCTTTCGTCCGGTGTTCTGCCACGATCGTACCAGTCGAGGTATCTTGGTATTTCAGATACCCAGGATTACCCTGTCAGCAGTCGTCGAAAAGGGTCCGGTGCTAGCGACCAAAGTACTTACGACGCTCACGAGCAACCAATGATAAGGAAGAAATTCAAGTCGTGTAGGCTCGATGTGAGATTTTAGCCGATGCACTTCGACACCGTTCCGGTCATAGATGAAGACGTATTTTTTCTGGGCCACCGCGAAAAAGGATTGGTCCTGCAGGAACCTGGTCGTCACTGAGTATAGACTACACGACATTGCAGAACCGACGCACGTTATATCCCGACACGTCTCCTGCAACTGCAGTTCCAAATGGATCGTGCCCGTCTGCCAGTCAAACGTTGCGACGTGACCAGTGTCCCCTACGATTTCCAGATGTCTTCACAACCTATGTCAGTACCACCGCATCGGCGCATGCATTCAAAGTGCATGCGCCTGCCGTTTCTCGAATACCGTGAGCGGTATGGACCGCCGTCCAGCTTCCACTCCTGCCGGCCTCCTGGCCGGCTCCCCGTAAGATCTCGTCCTGGCTCACCCTCCAGGTTTTCTCCATGTCGTTTTCCGCTTGCACCATCCCCGCATCTCCCATCAAGAGCAATTCTGCATCCTCGAGGAGCGTCTTGGTGCGTGCCGTATGCGCTGCTTGTCGATTAAGCTGGGCCCGTAGTTTGAGATCCCTGATGTGCTTGTGTTTCGGTACGTTCTCCGGCGGGGGCAAGGTCGGACGGAGCGATCGCGGTAAGGACGTGTTTTGCGTCACGGACACCAGGGTCCGGTCGGACGACGGGCCAGGCTGTGACTTGAATGTTTTCTTGCGCACATCCGTCGTTTTCTTTCCCGCCCTTTTGTTCTTCTTCGACAAGGGTTGTAGCGCGTCCGCTTTTGCGAAAAGCGAGTCCATCTTGCCGTCAATGTCGATGTATGACGATAAATATGGACATTTGTTTGGCAAACGCTTTAGAGATAAACATCTACCGCTCGGTCAATATTCCAACAATACAACTCGCGAGGGCATAGTTGGCCAAACGATGAACTAGAAGACCAGCACCCTGTTCACTGTACATAAAAAAGCAAGAATGTACTAGTAAAAGGGGTGAGAGCACAGCAAGGTAGGTTATCATAGAGCCAGATAAAACGCGTCCGTATTAACAAATGTCTAAAAACAAACCTAGAGACACAAGCATCAAACGAGCGTCCACATAACCCAATCCTCCCAAATTATAGAGGGGAAAACAAAGGAAAGAAAAAGGAATGTAGTCCTGTTTTACAGCCGCTGTCCTGAGCTACTTCTTCCAATCGCTTCCGCACTGTATGGATCGTATGGGACTCGCCCTTCATAGTCGTCTCTATAGCTTGATTGTAGGCTGAGGGTGCTCGCATTCCACGTCATGCTCGCGTTATCCTGCTGCAATGGCACGAACACGCTCGAGTTGGACTTGCGTCCTCGTCGACGTGTCGGTTCAACGAAGCACCAGCAGTCGTGGCAAATCCGGCACGTGTCGCGCCCATGGCGTACGCAGCCGATGGGTGTTGGCGACTTGTGGCACGCCATCGTCGGGAAATCATAATGCCAACGAAGGCACCGATAATGGCGAGCGCACCGATCGCACCGATCACGACGGCAACGATGGTTCCAGAGTGGGAGGACGAGCCACTGCTAGACTGGCTATTGCCGGAACCTTTGGCAGCAGCGTCTTGGACGCTCGGTGGGAGATCGCTGACGTCGCTTGTGGGTTGCGTCCCGAACTGACCATTACCCACGATGACCATGGTGCCATTGCTTGGGATCCCATTAACGATGACCCACAGCAGGCATGGACCAGGGGTGAGAATGTTTGGGTTGGGGGGGACTTGGGAAACGTGCAAGATGTATGACCCATCGCTGTTAACGGTGTAGGAATTGTTTAGTTGCAGGAAGCGCTGGCCCATGTTCATAGCGTGGGTAGTGAAGCCACCGCGGGTAAGGACAACTGTGGTATTGGAAGCTGCAAAATTTGCAGAGTCAGCGTATGAACTAGGGGGAACGGTGATATTGAAAAATGCACCGCCATAACTGAGACCGTTGGGTATCCCAGTGGGCTTTGCACGAGCGGGTGCATTGAAGTAAGGTGGGTAAAAGATTTCAGCAGTGTAGAGTCGGGAAGATTGTGGTCAGATTAACGTCAACATTGGGGTTAGAACCAGCAATGAGAACGGAGGCATCAGGGAGAAGGATCACAGAAGAATGGTACAAACGAGCAATTTTGGATGACGCCAGGCCAGCATTCGACCAGCGGCTGCCGCTCGGTAAGGGGCCACTAGCCAAGGATTCACCAAAAGGCATTTGGGAGAAAGACGACGTCATGCCAGTTGCCTGAGCATATCCAGCGGTGCCATTGGTGCCACCATTTATTACCACCAATGTTCCGTCAGGTAGCGTGATGAACTGGCCCATAGTGCGGCCCACGAGCATGTCATCGTCTTGGACATACTTTGGAGCCGAGCCATCTTGAGGTTCGGGGGTAAGACGCTGGCAGTCCGCGGAGGCAGGATAGGTCCACGTGTTGTAATTGGGAAACGAGTAATTACCCCAGTACTCGTCAGGCATGTCGGAACCACCACAGAAAAGGAGAGTCGGCGTCCAGTTGTTGGCAGGGGTCAAAGGCAACATGGCTACAGCACCAGATGCGGGGTACACGCGCACAACGCCGCCGGGCATATCAGGGAGAGGGGTTTCAACGCTAGTGTCGGGATCCCAGAGAACTGCATTGGACAGATAAGTCAAGGGAACGGAAAGAACAGAGTCATGACGCACTAGTGGAGGTATTGGCCTGGAGGTGCATCTTTCCAGAGGGCATGAGGTATACGTGGGCATGGGCGTTGAGACCCGAGGTATCGATCATGAATTGCAGGTAGCGTTGCCTTTCGAGGGGTATAACTCATACGTCGGTTCGGCAGCTCCACCCTCATATTTTCGGTGTTGGGAGTGTTCCTGTTGATGTAACCATCACTGACGAAACCGCCTATGATAGCGATGCTGCCATCTCCAAGCGCTTCTGCGGCAGAATACTACCAGCGCCGCTTTTGCATTGAAAGAAGGGTTGCGTTATCGAACCATTGACAATTTGGAGAAGAGAGATCTGAGCCGGTGCATGGGTTGAGGATACGGATGGCCTTGGTCCCATCGTAATCTTGATAGGTAGCGTCGTATGTTGTTAATCCGGTAGGGCTGTTTCCGCCAGGGCCAACTGGACCGTTGCCACCGAAGGTAATGTACGAGCCATTGGGGAGATGCATTCCGGAAGCACAGAAGATGTTTGTGGTGGCTTCCATAAGCTGCGTTTGATGAGTTTCAAAGTCCCTGCAGGGGTTTGAGTGAGAAGAAGATGAAGGAAAAATGAGCTGTGGACCATACGGAACCCCATGCAGGGTGGTTATTGATCTGAGCAGCGTATCCTTCTACCTTATCTAGGATATAGACCTTTTGGGTGTTTCCGAGGAGCATCTAGGGGGGCCAAAATTGAAAAGAGATAGGAAGGATCAACGGAAGAGCGAACCATCATCGCACTGACTTGAGTGTTGCCAGCTGTCACGATGGACCCACCCTGTTGAGCGGCGGCGGCGGCGGCGGCCAGTCCCAGGGCAAGCCAGGGAGAGGGGTTGAAGGGGAGAGACTGAAGGTGTTCGGTTGGGTTGTCAATTTGGCCGAGTCGGCCGTGTGGCAGAAATCCTGGATCTTACATAATAAAACCATAAGGTAACTTCAGCAGAGCCAAAACGCCCATCCACAAATGCCGAAGAACGTATGTGCTCGTTAACTGCGTCGCTGTAGCAGAGCATCTCACTCACGTACGTCATTGCGCAGGATCCGTTTCTGCCCGTGACAGTCCAAGATTAAAGGAACTGGAAAGAAACAGCCTCAAGTCCGTGGAGGGTATGTTCACATCGTGTTCACCACGCACAGCGAATGCTGATGGCGAACTTGGGTATGATGGCTATCATTTGTCCATAGACTTCCTCTACAGGACTTTGTTGTGCAGGCTGACGACGAGCACGTGCTCTCGTACGCAAAGCAGTTGGAGTTCGTCTTGTGGGAGCACCCTCGACGGCCATGCTTCATCGAGAGACGGATCCCTGGCGGCGGATAACCCACTCACGACCCCCATTCTAGAAAGCATCATGACTCGACCCACGTTTTACGAACTGCTTGCCCGAGAAGACACGCATATTGACTGATCTACGCAATTTTTTGCAACTACCGCCGAAAGGTATACCCGGTTTACCTCGAGATGATATACTTCCCTCTAAGCACTATGTTATTCAGTTCTGTTGTCGCGCGGAGAACTCGTCCGTTAACGTTTAAATAGCGGAAGAGCATGCGTTGTTCCGATTGTTCTGCATCTACATGTAATATACTGAGTTAGCTACTATAAAGTCGGCATTAAATGCATAGTGGCGATTATGCAAAGTGCATAAATGCACGCACAGCGCTTCGTAAATACCTGTGTTCATCCGACTGCTCGTCGCCGTGCGTCGTCGTCCGTTCGAGAATTCTTCAAGGTGCTGTTTCGGTCCACTGTGGCGGATGCACCTCGGGCGGATGTCGAAAGAAAAAAAGAGAGTTGCCGTGAAAGCACACTTGGGAAGAGGACGTACTTGAGTGACGGACCTGCGTATCGCTCGCTACGGTATGGGTACGCTGCCAATCGGTCTTGCGGTAGTTGTGTGTGATGTATGGCATAAGGAGGGACGTTCTCTCCCTCTTTCTTGCTGCCCGCTGGGATGGATGTTAGCACCCCATGCTGTGGAATAGCGGTCACTTACGAAATAGCTCCTTGGACGAGGGCCAAAACTTGAGCTACCGAAGAATAGAGCCCATACCAAGTCCCCCTGGGCAGCCATCATTCCAGAAAAAGGAAAAGAGAGAATCAACAATGAGAATGATAGTGTAGATTGGGCCCGCGAACGGGCCAAGCGATATCATGCTACGTACGATTACCCATGCACGACTTGTATCATACCAATGACGCACCGTTTCACTCATCCATCTCAAAATCAAGAGGCTCGGAGCGCATGACAGTATTGTAGACGGTTCCCATCCCCTCAGTGACGTGCATCTAGTTGCAGAAATGTCGAACGCATGCATGAGCTCTGAGCGGGTCGTGATGACCCTGACTGACGACCTGGATCGCTCTAGAGAGCGCGCGGAACATGTCGGGGGGAGAGGGGGGAAGGGGCAGGGACGTGAACAGAGGACGTTCAGAGCATGAGTGGCGTGGCGTACCGTCTTCGTCTGGAGTCGCAAATGAGATCATGTCTTCAGGGAGGATCTCTGGGACGCGGGTGGAGACGACATGGAGGCCTGTACAGGCAGCTTCGAGGATGGCGATCCTGTGACGGACGTGTTGATGGCACCATGGATGAGGCCCTGCACGACCTTGGAATGACGGTGCTCCCAAAAAGCTTGGAACCAAAAAAGGTCCCGGAGTTCTCCAGATCCATGGGTCCACACTCAGGCAAGCCCAAATAAGTATCACTCCATTTTTCATGAATGACAGCGAGTAAAATATCACCAGAACCCCCTACAAAACATCCAGGAATGGTTCCATATCTCACTCGCCAGCCCCCACAGCTCTACACATTATTTCCAATACTTTGTCAGTCTTTTTCAATACTTGGTCAGTCTTTTCCAAGCTTCCAACCAGTGCATATACCCTCTCCACCCTCTCCAGCCCCAACCCGTGCTTCCCAGCCAGGTGTGTAAGGAATGAGGCCAAGCCATACATGGAGACCAGCGCAAGGTCCGTGGGGGATGGTTCAACATGAATTGATGCAGCGGGTGGGAGGTCGAATGCATGAGACGGAACGACGGCACGAGTGCTTTCGTCCCTAACGATGGTGAGCAAGCTGGCAGGCGACGGTGGCCTCGCCGATGTACTCGAGGAACTCTTTCCTTGGTAGTGAGTGGCTATTAGTGCTGGGCGAGACACACGTGCTTTGTGTGGTGAGGTACGGTGTGATGACGGTACGTGCTCGATCGGAGGCGAAGTCCAAACCTCTTTATCACAGCGCCTGCGCTTCACAGGGACGTCCGAAAAGCGAGCAACAACGGGGCGGCATTCAAACGGGTGAGGTTGTGCTGCACCTTCCTCTGGAGGCTGTGATCGTGGCAAATGTTGGGTTTGACTAGATGCATGATGCTGCTCGATGTCTGGGCTTGGTTGCAATTGTTCGACGACATGGTATGCAGGGAAAAGGGGACGCGCACTTCGTCCAGGTGCAGGTCGAGTCGGCGACGATGCTCCCGAGACAGAGACCTCTGAGAACGCACGGGATCGCTTCTTCAGTTGCCGCTCTCGAGCGGCAGTATCTGTGGGAGTAGTGACTTGCTGAAACGGAGAGTCAACGTTGGTGCTGGGGCACTGTGGAGTGGAGGACTGGCTATAAGATTTGCCCAGTATCGGTGTATTGAAATGGGTTTGGGAGAGTGGCTGAAGGGGGTGATACCCGCTGGCCCTCTTCCCCTCAACGTCGACCTCTTCTTCATTTTGCAAAGGCCTCCCAACCCATCCAGAACCACCAGTAGCCCTTGACTTGATGGCCGGAATCTTTGCGATCAGTGAATTAAAGCGCTTCTCATTCTTGAGGTAGTGCTCTCGCCAGGCACGCCATGGATGATCTGCAGACCATGGCCATTGATTTTCCTGATACAAACAGTCAGTTCTAATGTTAAACACCAGGAAAACCAAAACGCACATTTTTAGTGAGACGCATGAAAACGGCGCTATTCTTGCGGTCTTCTGTACTGTATTCGGCGAGATACAGTGCAAGGTGAGCATCGTGGTCTACGGTGAACTCAACACGGATCCTTTGTATTTGGTGAGTAGTGGTTAAACAGAGAAAAACAGCCTACGTTTTGGATAGTTGCATGAGTCGAAAGACGTGGCGCGGCAAGCTTTAAGTTCATTGCTGGTTTTCCCACAGCACTGTGCCGGCAGGCTTCGGTGCCACCTCCGCCTCCGATACCAATGACCTCGCTGAACCAGTCGACGCTGCCGTTCCATGTATTTATGCCCGCGATAGTATTCTTGGGGCTGCGAGAGTCCCACAGGCGGGCGATTCCATCATATGCACCAGTCAAGACTCGTGTATTCGGGGTTGGCGTCGGAAGTACCAGTGCTGAACTTCGGCTCGCTTTTATTGGAAACAGTGGGTAGCGACAGGATAGACGAGACAGGACGGAATAGTGGGGCATATAAGGGTCCCTGAAGTACTTGCGAGCAAAGGCAAACGTAGGTCGAATACAGTTCGATTGGTGGAAGAAGCGAGAACACTGTGACTATCAAGAGTCACAACCAAATCAAGCATCACTCTTTCAGCAACGATCTGCATATTCCATGTCGAGGTGGTGAAACCATGACAAGATGCAGAGGAAGAGACGTACAATCGTGTCTGTACATGCCCCCAACTCAATCATAGCGTCGAGTCAAAGCCACAAACATAGGCTCGCGCGGTCGATTCAAGGAAAAATACAGCCTTGGACACGCGGACTTTGAGTACGCTCGTCGGAGCTTTACGTCTTGTCTGATTTTGGTCATCTCCGTCGCCAAACCTGCGTCGTTATTTTGCAATTAGCCTCGCCCGAGTCGACTGTTGGTGCAGGAGATAGGAACCGGTGTGATCGGCAGTGACAGAAGAGAGCGATGAAGTACGTAAACAAAGGCCTTGGCAATGCGAGAACAAACGGGATAGTGGACCTGGTTTTAGAAAGATATGAGCGGACATCCTGGGCCACTTCAGATGGTCCTTTCCTTGAGTGCAAGTGGCGTAAGTGAAGTTACACTTGTCGTTACGTCCACGGGACAAACTGTGTGGCCCACTGCCGAATTCCGCAGTTGCCTTTGTAATTCCAGAACTTCCAGGATGGCTTCCCACTTGATGCAGTCACAATTCAACCAAGCGTGCATCCAAATTGACTGCATTTTGTCCCAAAATTTCCCTCGAAAAATACGGAAAAATGCCACCGACTCTAGCGAAGTCGATGATGCTGTCCGGTTGTGGTCACGTCGAACACGCGTGTTAGATCACATTTATCGAAATGGCATTGTGATAAGGAGTGTTCTATCAAGTCATCTCTGAGCGAGGGCGCTCACTCATCGAATGTGCTCGACTCTGCTTTCGCAGCGAACTCAGGAAATTGACCCAGCACCTGCCATACAGTTTGGTGATTGAGAAGCTTTCCAAACATTTTGGGAGAGACAGAGAGGTGCGCCGTGGGTTATTCACCAAAATACAGTCACTTTACATAACGGTCTGTGAACAGGAGGACGACACTGGCACGGACACTCGGATCCCTAAGTTGAAACGGTGCACCACTTGGACGTCGGGCCGTCGGGTGTCAACGACAATAGCAGTGGCGATGATCCAAACCACATTTGCTTTGCCATTGGGGCACGTTTACTTGTTTTACATAAGACTCTGTTCCTCAGCTGGTCTACGACACCCACAATCGTCAGTTGTATATACACAGCTGATGGGCAAGCAAATACTACCTCCAGGGTCGAAACCGCGCCCCCAAGTTGAACATGCCCGTTTGGCTCGCAACAAGAGGTGGTACACGTCCGTCACAAAATGACCTAGAGTGTGGTTTATGGTTGGCTCTCAAATATTGGGATCACTCACCCTTGTGTACTTGGTATCATTATTTTATTCCGCAGTCGTACACTCGCAAATACAAATTCTCTATTGCTGGACGGTATAAACGCTGAACATCGGTGTCCTTTAGTCAGGACGTCGCTGCGCACTCCCTCGCAAGCCATATACATAGATATTGTATGATCTCGGCATGAAGTGCCATCTAAGTTTGCACAAACTTCCCACGTCTGTTAGCACGCCTCTTACTCTCCCGCCCCCCGACTTCAGCAAGAATTGAGATTGGAACATTAATTATATATTTCGCAGACAAATCAGCTACACTCACCATCACTACTAGTGTCGAGAGGACGTTTCAGGCGCGGGGATTGCGTAGAAGATGAAGGACTTGGGGTGGCTACTGGAGGGGAGGATTGACGATCCTGCAAAGTGACTCGCGTTTGTGGTGATACTGGCGGTGAACCTGGGCCACTCCCTGAGTCTGACGGGCTAGTGGGATCCGCCAGCTCAGTCAGATCCTCCGAGTCCCGCTGTTCTTCCAAGTCCCGCTGTTCTTCCAAGTCCTGCTGTTCTTCCGAATCTTCTTGTACTTGGAGAGAAGCGAGTTGCTTAGGCAGGTGGGAAGGCAAGGCACTGCGAGTGCCTTTCGGAACGAAGCTCTTTGCTTGGCAGCCGCGAAATATAATACCTAAATCCGTGGCCATTTGGTCCTTGGGGCCGGTGTCAGCCACGTCAGCACACACGCGTTTACGGTGTGCATTTTTTTCTAGCGCCTAGGCATAATGTTAGAAGTGTATGGGAATGCGTAGGTATACGCACCCGAACTAGCTTTTGCAAAGTCGTGTGGATACTTTCACGTAGTTGAGGGGACTTTGATTCATCCGTGTTGTGAGGATCTTCCCAAGCCAAAGGGCACTTCTCGATAATGCTGACGATCTTCTGAATTGTTGTTTGATCGTCATTTCTCTCGCGATAAGCTTTCCAAGATGTTAATGGATCTGCAATTTTAAGATCTTCAGGAACGTCGGAAGAGTAAGCTGTGTCGATTTTGTCAGCAAAGCTGAACTGAGGTACCGGTGCTTTTTGTTGAAAGAACTTCGAAGGCTGCCTTACGTACGGCTGGAATCGAGTAGTCAACGAGGAGCGAAGACGCGAGGCACTGGGAACAGATGCGAGGAGTTTGTTGCGATACTCAGTGATTATGTTGTACTCTAGGACTGCCACGCCAGCGACGTTCCGGAATTCCCTGCTGCGTGAGTTGTGACCAACATTTTTCCAGCTCCAGGAAGAATGAAGAAGGAGGTTTACTCCCTGAATCGCAAGGTTAGATTTTTGTTTGAGAGGTATTGGCTCTTTTTGCTTGCAAGCCATAATCATGGCTTTGAAGAACGCGTCGCACTGAGATCGGAGAACGTCCATTTGGGCCTTGGCTTGCGTCTCTTGCAGGCTCTGCCTGGACTTCGGCTTCTTCGTCGCGTTCGCAACTTGATCTCCCGGTGCAGAATCCTTTTCGGGCGGAAACACGGACGCGAGCTCTTTGGCAGTCTGAACACGCGGAGTGTGTTGCGCGAGGTGAGTGGGCAAAGCGACCTCCAAAGACAGGCAGTCGCCATAGTTGTTCAGGACGAAATCTAGCAACTACGAGTAGTTCGTAAGAAACCACTCCACGAGAATCGATAGTAGCGTACCAGAGCAGCTACAGGACAATCTTTAGTCAAACGATCGTATCCGAGAGTCGCGTCCACCGCGGCTTGTGTGAATGATGGTGCAAAGGACTTAGGAAAGGCCACAAGGTAATCCACCAAGGGATCGAGCCATCTTGCAATCTGTTCGGGATAGAGATGAGTGAAAATGCGAATGGTTTATCTGATACGCACCTCTTTCAACGCGAGAGGGATTCGATCAAATTGTTTGGCCAAGGCCAAAAGGGGTCCGCGGCTAAGGACCGGAAGACCATAAGTCGCGCTACTATAATCCAAGGAGACCAATTTGAATTTTGACGGGATGGAATCTACGACAGGGAGGAGCGATTCCTCAACTTGCTCGCGGACTTCGGAATCATTTAGATGCGCTTCCAGAGCCACCACGGCGCTAGAGACGTATCGATCGAGTAACATGATGTAATCATCATCAGTCGCAGAGATGAAGACATCGTTGCTGCGATCCTCCATGGCTTCCTGCCAAGCGTCTTCGATTATTGAAAGGATTGACTGAAATTGGAATCGAGCAAGTCAATCGCCAGTAGATATAACGATCGACGTTGAACATACCGGTAGTAGCACTTTCAACTTACTCGCCTTTTTGCTTTTGCGCAGGCCACTCATCTGTTGCAATAATGCCTCTTTCTTGGGTCCTTCCTCACCCTTGCCTGGGACCTTGAGAAGATTCTCGACAACGTCCATATTGATGGTTGCATCCGAAAGGCAAACATCCAGCCGATCTGCCATAGCGGCGATGGCAGCACACATAAGCTATATAACCGAACAATCAACACTCTGGAATGATGTGAGTAGTGTTGCTTACCCCGCCGTGAACACCACAAAGTTGGGCATGCAGCCAACGTACGTTCATTTCGGGCATTTCAAGAAAGTACGAGCCACCGTTGACCAAATGTTCCGTTGCTTGAAAAGCGGAGTCGGCGTTTACGACAGCCAATAACGGGTTGGCCTTTTTTGAAGCATTGCGGTTGCGTAAGTCCTTCAGTCGCTCATTCCTCTGCTCCTCAGAAAGCGTAGCGAGGAGCTGGATCTCCATTATAACGCGTTCTTCGTCCGTTTCCATGTAGACATGTCTGGTTTCGTTACGGCTGAGGTATTGCGCATACTTGATGCCGTCCTTCAATAATGTAGCTAATGTTGCTCAGAAATGTATCAGGAAACTGACCAAATCGAATGTAACTCACATTCATCGTATATGGCGACCAACCACTGCCCACCAAGTTTCAGCATCGCACCAAGAATTTCGAGTTCCTTGACGGCCTCGTGGTTGTGAAATTGAACCGCTTGCTCAGACAGGTCGTCGTCAGGCATGTCTCGCAAGGAAATCCGCTTCTTCTCGGTATCGTCAAACCGCAGCCGGATGGTTTGAAGGTAGGACTTGAGTGCCGCAAAGCGATGCCGTCCCCCTGCACAGTTGATCGGGGTGGTGGGTGGAGCGTTCGCCGAAAACTTGAATTGAGGAACTTTCTGATAATCGGAGGGATTTTTCGCAAGGGACAAGTGATCCACAAAGTCTTTTCGGAGAACCACTGGAATAACAGATCGTTCTTCAAATCTTTCCAGTCCATTTTGCTCAAAAGAAGAGACTAGTCGTTGGACTTGGGCGGATTTAAGAGGCCGAGCATTCCAAGTTCCGAAGACTAAGTTGTCACCATATTTCACCAGATCCAGAATGGTGTATCCTAAGAGAGATTGTCGTACACCACGTTGCAACTCCCAGGTTTCTTTCACCTGAGGGTCGAGCTGCTCCACGATTCGGATATCCCTCTTGTCCAGCTGAAAGCCTCGTGGCTCGTTGGGGGTTGGCTACGAAAAAAAATAGTGTGAGGAGGAAAATAATAGTAACGGCGACATACTTTGTCCCGTAACTGGGCTTGTTTTTTTTCCTTTGGCGGCATTGCGAATCCTTCGCGAGTAGAGTCACACTTAAGTGGTGAGTTCGCATGATTGCACGTGACTCTCGCACCGATTGGGGCAGATTGGTCATTCCAAGGGGTCACCGGTCACCAGTCAACCGATAAACCCTTGGAAATGGCGGTGCTGGCGCAAAGACTCCAAGCTATCGACATCACAGATACGCTTGAGACGGACGCATCCTTGTGGCGTAGTATACGCAATCCAAATATCCGTGCGCAGTACGGCGCCGATGACAGTCGCTCGGCGCGCGAACCAGAATCCGTGGTGATGCCCCGAGCGCCTGGTCGCCCACCATTCTGCCACCCGCTCGAGATGGCGCACCGACGCGTGAAAGGGAATTAGGTGATGAAGGATGCGGTACTCATGCCCCTTCAGAGTACTGAAAGAAAGTGTGCAAAATCTGTCAGTCCCATCTCACGCTGTACTCATGTAACTCGTCAGGTCATGTTGTTCAGGATTGAAGCTCTTTTGGCAGATGAGTGGATTACAACTGTCAGGGGAATGGTGCTAGCTAAATGCATTATGCAGGAGCTGGCATTCTCGTCCTCACCCACTCAGGAACCAAACACGAGCGTATGGTGTGTGTGCCTGCTCTGGCTGCAGTTCATTTTCACAGCTTCTCGGCTCCTCTTCACTGTTCTTTCTCTTCCCCTGCACGCTAATCGCTGTCCCCTGTACAATAGTATCTGCATCCTCTCTCGCCTTCATGGTTGCTCCATTTGGATGATGGTGCGAGCACTATTTGTAACGTCTGGTAGCACAGAGTTGACCGCTACGGCCATACGCTGTGGGATGGAGTACGGAATATAATCCGAAAGGTGTGCGTGTTGTCTCTCTCTGACATTAAGCTGATGAATTGCACAGAATCGTTGGCGGCTGCGCACACGGCGGGTGAAGCCCATATGGGTATTAAGCTTCATGAGATCCTGTCACATGCAAGGCGAAACTCAACAGTGCCGAAAACCATGTTCTTAAACCATGTTCTTAATTCGCATTCCTCGTCAATTCCTTATCCTTTTTGACACCGACGCACCATTCTGTATAATAACGACATGGGCGAAGGTAGTGCAACGTCCCTTTGCCGTAGGGCTAGGTCGCACGCCACCGCTACTACCATTATATATTTCCAGGGAGACCCAATACCGGATCCACCCAGCACAACACGCAACTACATACCACCTCCACTAAGAGGCGAGGGGTGCAACGACATGGTGTTCACATAACTACGCAACGGCGGACGATAACCAAAGGGTGTTCGTTCTTGGTCTCGTATCCTGTTTGGTACCTCTGACAACGTTTGCGTCACTCGGGGAAATTTTCACGCTGGCTCTTTGTTTTTTATACCGTAGATAACTCACAATTCGAATGTAAGTTTCAGTCGGATTGTTCGTGTAGTTTTGCTCCCCTGCTGTCAACTCGGAAGCCGCCGACTGTTGTCGGCAGATACATTGCTTGACACACAGGGAGATGCAGTTACGAGAAAAACCAGTATTTATTAAATGACTGACAAGATGTGGGCAGAAGCGAAGGGAAGGAAAGATCTAACTGTAACATTTACGGATGGATTATGGTATGAAAAAATGGTGTAATTTTCAATGAGTGGTATGAGATGTCATAGTGGGACCCAACAGGGTATAGGAAAAGGTGTAACTTACATAAAAGGTAAGGATGGGTACGGGTTGGGGACAGACAACCCGCCAACCCGCCATACCGTGACCCGTAGTAACCCGTACCCATTTTAGCCTCCCGCCAAACAAACAATCCAACCTCAGCGCTGATGACGAAAGCGAGTACGCAACGGTGCACCCATCACAACCCCGACGATGGGGGCGATGGAACGACGTACCCGTACACGGTACCACCACAGCTATGACTACAACAACGATGAGGGCGAGGGTACGCAACGGCGCACCCATCACCACAGCGACGTGGGCGACGGTGCGACATGGCGCGCCTGCGCCACCACCGCCATCACCAGATAACGACGAGGCGAGGGTACGCAACGGCGTACCCGCCGCCACTGCGCCGGCAATGAGGATGACGAGGGCGAGGGTACGCGACGGCGTACCCGCTTCCACCACCGCCATCACTTCGACGCCACGACGACGGCGAGGGCGAGGATGGGCAATGGCGCACCCATCACCACAGCGCCGATAACGGGGTGCAGGGGTGGGACGGCAACCGACCAAGGGGCGCGCGACGGCATGCCAGCCTCGGGGGCGGTGCACGACACGCTCACCACTACCGTGACGAAGACGGCAACGGCAGGGACGACGAGGTAGCGCAACCACGCCCCCACCGCAGCCAGGACGGCGAGGGTGTAACCGCGCTGAGACCACCACCACCACCGACACGAAAACGGCAGCGGCAAGGGTGACGAGGCAGCGCGGCCGCGTGCCCACCACCACCAGGATGGCAAGGGGGCACAGTAGCGCCACCACTATGGCGATGGCTGCCCGTCAACTGTAACCCCAACGACGTGGATAGCAAGGGGGTACAACGGCACCACCACGCACACCACGGCGACGAGATCCTTGCACCCCACACGGCGACGATGACAGGCCAGCTACAACGCTTCCACCACAACGACGACAACGAGGGTAGGGGCGTGCATGATGGCGTGCCCACGACGACGACGACGACGACGTGCAATGGCGCATTGTCACAAGTGACGGTGGCAAGGGCGAGGGCAGCATGCCATAAATCCGTGGGTTGACCCACTGTGGGTTAGTACCCATGGACACATGCATGGTACCTGTGAAATCTGAGACCTATTAAGTGGATACGGGTTGAACCTTGGATACCCCTGGGGTTACCCGTGTCCATACTCAGGACGACAGACCTGAGGAGCTGAACAAAAAGACACTGGAATGGTGGAAGGAGATGGGACGCGATATAAGGTCACACTTAGTAGGACTTGGAACTGTTTAGCACGAATTGTTGTTGAAAACGTTAAATGCTGGTATATTCCATGGAACTTGGATGACGCGAGAAGCTTGCACGTGCATGAACGACGCGGCAACTTCCGGTAATATAGACGCCCACACCACGAATTACGGGTGACAGAAACCTTGCCAAGCAAGGTAATCATTCGAGGAACACTCGTGCTCTACATAATCATGATTATAAATGTCAAGGACACTAAAAGTCGGTGGTCCAGAAATGAAAAGCTTGAAATGGATGCTGAGTGCCATGATGCCATCGTAAAGTCCACTAGCGACGCGTAAAATTATTTGCAGCCAAGCGAAAAATTAGCAGCGCTCTTTCCCAGTGCCATTCGAACTCACGGAAACTATTCACTTGACACAGAGAAAAGGTCAAACAGACAAAAGCCGTCAATCATGTGAGTCTTATACGCAAAACGAAAATTAAAAATGACAGAACTAAGAGCCAAAAAAAACAGGGATGCGAATCTTTTTATCGTTGGCAACATTCCCGAAGTACTTCACACAGAGGATGGAGTCACACAGGAAGATGTCGAGCGCATAATCGGCTATGACGGACCCACACATTCCAGCTACGTCAACGGATTTCACGACAAACCAGTGCAGAAGGTTCTCCTCTCCACTCTGCAGAAGGACTTTGATAGGTCTCGAAGCGAGCGTGCAATGGAGCGAATAACGCGGAGACAAAACCTGGTAATCGATGAAGAGTTTTATTACAAGAACGACGATGCACAACTGGCATGGGGAAGCCGCAACCATTTCTTGGATTATTATCTTCTTGTTCCTGCTCGACAAGGATTCCACGCTATACTCCCACGAGGGAGACGTGATCCCAGCTACGTTTTCAAGCTCGACCTCCATAAACGGCAAAAACGCTGGAAAGCGCGACATGGAGACCTCGAGTTCAATCCTGCTGGAAGAATGTTATACATCGGTTCGTACGGGCAGGAAGAAGTTTGGATTGGAATGGTACCCAAGTCATTCACAAATGGCGACGAGGCAGAGGGAGAGCAAGCAAGACACGGTGACGATGGACCTGGAGACACGACGATGGCAGAGTCCCTTTACTGCCAGCTGATTTGCTTCTTCGCGTACCACCTGCGAAAGGAAGGTTACTCTGACATCTACCTACGCGAAGATTTTCCGAAGGATTTGACAATCAGTGGAGTGCGCAGTGTAACAAATCTAATGTGAGTCAAACTAGGCGCGGATGCGCATCTATCTCATTTGCGCATCTCACAATTAGCGCAAATGCGATAAATGCGCATTTGCGGAAATAAGTTTTTTTGTTTATATTCGCTCATTTTGTGTCACAGAGGTACAAATCTGGATAGACCTATCCGCGAGATGAGACTGCAGGATGTAGAAATCCTCCACTATGCCTCAGAGAGTGATTCCTGGGAAGACTGGGTAGAAACCGCCACGAGTAGTGGGGTGGACGGCTGGGATAATAACCGATTCCTCAAGAACAATGTCCCGATCATCATCACTGTGCGCTACGGACAAAACCAGCCAATTTGCCGCCATCCAGGAGAAAATGAGAATGCCGAACGAATTAGGGCAGAGGAAGCAGATAACTGGCACAGACTTCACGATTATGAGCACATGCGCTCACTGACGGTCGCATTGGCTATGCATATCCAGTAAGGGGGATGATTTTATGAAAATATATTTATTGACGAATTCATTCATTTAATTTGAAGAACAATTCCAGTTGCTGAGTGGGAAATTATCCCTAATGCTTCGATCGTAGAAGCAAACGGCGCGGACATATTCGATTCACCGAACGAGCGGACCCGTGAACAAGTCAATCTTGAGACATACCCACTCCTTGATGACAATGGTGCGGAAGTGAAGATATACGATATTGCGGGGTATCGTATCCCTCGCAGGGAGCCTATCTTGGAAGATGACACTCTGCTAAATGGGATGTTGTTCGATCTCAGAACTATTCGAGAACTCTTCAAAAGGGCAGATATTGAAGAAGAAGAAGACGATGTTGAGCCGGGTCCATCAATCATTCGGCATTTTGTCTACCCAATGGCGTGTCTCAAGAAATATGGACATTTTCAGGCTCACGGACTCATGACCCCGTTCACGAGGAAGCTCAAGAAACTCGTCCTTTCACTCAAGCGGCTCTTTGAGATTGACGACGCGGACTTTGCGGATCAGCGCGGCATCTACATTCCACTTATCCGAGGGGTAGCCTGTCAAGGGTACAATTTGCTATCACATAGGGCACGACCGTTGAAAGAGTTTCAAGAAGTTCAGCTTGGACTAGTCACGACCGCGTTTGCTGGGACGCATACTTCGCCTACTACAAGTCAAAACACGGTCCGAAGATTCTTCAACGACTGCAATGAGTGGCTACCCCATGAACGATACCATACAAAGATTACCAACACCAATGTTGACACATCCACGCGCATTGAAAATGTGTATCGAATTGATCTCAGGCAGCTCCCTCAGGATCGACGCAATGGAAGGTACGTGATTGTGATCTATTATATATGTACTGTCGACCTGAGTGTGTATGTAGGACCATCTTCAAGGAGATTATTTCTCCCTTGGTTGGCATATGGCACCATCCTCAAGTTCTTGATCCGGTGAAAAGGCATCTATACATTTTCAAGCCCAAAGTATGACACAATATAGAGTACTCATCGGAAGCTGCTGACCGTGTTTTGTTTTAATAGATTTTACCACAAGTATTTGAGTGGACGACTTACAGTTTATGCGCCATGCTGACGATGATCTGGAACGCACATCATCAAGCCCATCAGAAACAGGAACAGATCTCATTCTACTGGATTGAGACGGCAGCCGCTATAGAGAGGGCGATCAATTATGCTCACACAGGTAACCCGAAGGTCCTCACCAAGGGCGTGATGAACCCCCTGTGGCTATCACTCTCGTTGGTCTATGATGGTCTACCATCAGTATCTCCGATGATCGTTTGGACTCAGGCACCATCTCTTCATATACGTGAAGCGGACTGGCCTGTCAAGGATGAGACACCATTGATATCTAGCAAGAAGGCACAAATAATCAATTATGGCATAGATCATTTCAATGTGAGAGTTTTCCGCATTGCGCGGATGCGCTACTGGCGGATTTGCGCTTTACTTATTTGATTGATTGGTTGGTTCATAGAGCTATAGAGCGTCGTTCGCAGTATACCACGCGTCGCTCCACATCCCCGAGCACTTCAACCCGTCATTTGATCCGATTCCTCGAACCATCCTGTACACCTTCGAACTCTCTTTCAAGGTGTACGTTGCCGACGTGGTTACTCTTGTCACACAAGAAGTTCAGAAAGTGTCAGACGATTGGGCTAGAAGCGATGATGCTGTCAAGCGCATTCGCGCTACGACGCGAAAACAAGCATTGCAAACATGGAGACGGGCTCCCCACCCTTTAGCGTCTTCCCATGATGCCTACGAGCATCTTCTCCTTGCTGTAGTGGGTAATCAGGACCTACTTCGCCATGGATTGCCCTCTTCCAATCTAGGGCAGCGATCTAGAGAATGGTTTTCAACAAAACTGTTTGAGTCAGCACGTTCCGCCGATGCACGCGTCGCTCCCCCATTTTGGAAGTCGGGTCTTGCGCGTTCTGTTTTTAAATTGGCAATTGGCAACGCAGCCAGGCTATTAGGTACCACAATAGATGATCAGAACGCCCGCCAGGTGCTCACTGCCCTTCTCAATCGCGCTGCATCCTCCCTCAGGATTTCGAATATTCCCTGGGCCCCCAATCCTGACGGAAACGCAGGTCGGCCCACCACGACCGTAACCGCTTTTACTTGGGTCAACCTTGGACAGGCATCAGTTATCCCCAGGAATTTACATCTGAACCCTGATACACTTGCTGTGACACAGGCAACCCAACACGCAATAAATACTGATGTCAACGCTCCATGGACCTCCTTGTCTCTCACACTTCAGAAGCTTCACACAATTCTCAATCGTCAAATTCTCCCATCTGACTATAGCCTTCGATCGATGAAATTCAAGCCGAAAGCAGGAAATGAATACGTCAAGCAGACTTATATTTGGGTTCGAGATAACTTTGACGGCTCACTCCCACTTCATCAAACTGCACTCCTTATCTCCATCATATTCTCAAAGCTACTTCCCAAGGTCTGCCACCCGCCCAAGGAATCAATCGAGCTTTCTCCATCCGGAGATACATCATCAGAAGTCAGGTCTATTCCTTGGACTGAAACGACAGCCGATTCGCGCAAAGGATTGAAATCTCCCTCTCCTTTTCTAATGATGCTCACAACCTACATCATTGCATTATATGAACCAAATTCCCCCTTGCGTTTATACATGGACCAACACGATGCCAATATGGGCACAAATTGGACGTCGAAGCATAGTATGTATTTTCGCTTCTCCATAACTTGCTCACTCAATACTGCTTAGATGTAAAGGAAATTATGCCATTCAACCTCGTCCGCCTTGGGCTTGCTCGTTCGATAGGTGGTGGAATTCTCTTCTCCCCAAAATTCGGTGCACAGTGGAAATTACTCAACGATGAAGAGTTGCGTGCTTATCACGAGCGTCTGGTACGCAATCTCAGGGATTTGCCGCACGGTCCGTTCAGGGCACTGTCCTTTACCGTCGGGGAAACTATGGCGAACGAACTCGCAGGGAAGGGTGAGGTAACTGCAATTCAATTCATGACGGAAGATGAAGGTCCGGCTCACAAGCGGATAAGGGTGTAAACTCTAAGTTATCAGCGTCTCTTGTGTGGGCAGCAGTTTTTGGGCGCTCATGATTTATTTATTGGATTTCTCTAGTAATTACAAATACCGGTCTTAGCAGAGAGCCCGTTTACGGCTCGAACGTTAGCTTTACTTCAGGAATAATAAGATACTTGGTGGGATAGCCTTGTAGTTGCCGCACTATTGTGGAGGGGGTGGTATTGACCATGTCGCCGTCGGCTTCGTCTGCCCCTCGGTCCGATCGTCGTCTTGCATTGGCACCGGCGGTTGTGGCCGTAGTTGAGGCCATCGTCTTCTTTCATATTGTCCACTGGGATGGCGTCGTCAGTTTGGCCGTGGGCATCCAGCTCGTCTTCATCCGGGTAGTTGTCGCGCCCATGATCGATGCACGACCGTCCATCGTGCGCTGATGCCATTTGTGGCCCCTTATAGTCTGTGGTAGAAGTTGGCGCGCTGTTGCATTTGCATTGCCCTCGCCGTTGTCATCGTCGCGTAGCGGTGGTTGTGGGCACGCCATTGCGCCATCCTCTCCCCGCGTCTTATCATGTGGTCGTGGTACGCCTTCGTGTAGCCTTTGCCTCCCACGTCGTCGTCACACGGTGATGGTGAGCAAACCATGCCCCCCCTTCGTCTTCCGTAGCACGCTGGTGGTGCGCAATTGCGCAACCTTCGCCTGCCTCGTCGTGTAGTGGTGGTGGTGGCAGCCCCTTCGTCTTCCACGTCGTCGTCACATGGTGGTGCGTGGTTGTGTAGCCCTTGCCCGCCTCGTCGGCGTGTGGCGGTGAGTAAGCCATTGCACCCCCCTCACCCTCATGTTGGTAACGTGGAGAGGCGACGAAGGCGGGAGCGGGCTAGACACATAATCTTCTTCGTCTGCGTTGGTGCCATCCAGTTCACTGCTCGCAGGACTGGGATGACATTGCATAAAAGGAGGGGCGCGTCTGCTAGTTCACGGCTAGGTTAGTCCCCTTACTCCGCATTACCCTTTGGTTGGACGTTCTGTGCAAGTAGTTGGTATGGTATGTCAGAGCTACTGAGTACGTGGGGCTCGAGCCTGAGATCGGTTTGGGTCACCGCGGCGTTCGCAGAGCGCAAGGAGAAGGTGGAGGTAACAGGAACGGCCTTATGACCATCTCTGTCTGTGTCTGAGGCGTGTGGTTCCTATCGCTCGGCGATGCAAACTGCAGCCGTCTATTGCCGTGCGAGCTCCCGGGCGTGCGACGGGTACTATCTTTGCGTCATAGTGTTCAAGGTGTCTGTAACGTGACTATCGTCGGCGGACTGATGGTCCCTGCCAAGCGACAAAGCACGGGGGGGAGTGTGGTGTGAACCTCACTCGGGCTTGGGATAGCGTGACGCTTGGGGTACTTGGCGTGAACAACGATATTTGGTCTCAACCGGACGGCATGAATAACGAACAAGACTCGGGTTTGCCCGGCGTACGAAACGAGCCCAACCATGACAAAGCGATGGGTCTCCTCGGTTGTGTACTCGGAACCGTGAGGAACCCGGATTGGCGGTGGGAGGGAGGCGGCAAGGACGTGATAGGCGCCACCACATCTGGGGTGAACACAGGAAGAATAGGTCGTGCAGGGGCGTTTCACGAGGAGCGCAACGGCGATGAGAGCGATATCTGTCGTTTAGCAGCACCAGTAGTAGTCTCATTGTCTTCGTCAGAGGAGTCTTTCGAAATGCGGTCTGTACGATCGAGTTGTTTTCGTTTCGCTCTTGCGGCTTCACGTCGCCTTTGTACCTAGGCTTTCTCGGCTTCCTGCTCTGCCTGTTTGCGAGCCAGTACTTCTTAAGAAATCCGCGGAAACGTCCCAGCACCAGTACGGGCCCACGCAGGCACACAAAGCTTTTGAAGGGATTTTTAGTCCGAGTATCCGCTGGAGTAGACTCAGATGATCGCATCGATGTCAACCTGGCTACAGATGATGGGGTATGATTGGAGATGACCCTGCCAGACACGAGACCAGTTGAAGCAGTGAGTTGCAACGCGGAAACCATGGAACAGGACCTAAACGATGGACGGGGAGGGGAGGACTGGGCAGATCTCAGGGTCGAACTCAGGTTGGGAGGTCGCGATGGAGCCATATGAAGACGTGCATTTGCAGATGCGTCTGTTCCCGACAACACAGAGCACTATTCTGAGCGTCTGGACAGGGATACGCGCAAGCACAAACACCATATACCCGACTTGTGCCTCGAAGACGACCCTTTAAACTTTGGCGTGCTACATGTTCTGCCATGAAATCGATGAGGATGTAGCATCTGATCGTAGGGGTCCTGGTGATATATTACTCACTGTCACAGATCCATGAATGAAAAATAGAGAAAACGCATTCGTCGGTAACTGTTCGTCGATCCGTGAGTTCCGAGTCCGACGATAGCGGAGTCTGCAGACCTGCGTATATTCAACAGTTCAGTACTTCAGTAATCAATTGATCCCATGACTCTGTTCCACGTCTATCTCGTAGTAAGCGTTGAATAATCAGATACCAACCGAGAGCTGATCATGGTCACGAACAGGGCACCACAGACGAATACGGATTCGTCCTTACTTTCCCAAGCCGCGAAAAGGCTGATGAGTGGTGGTGATATATGTCCACTCACAGCTTCTACGCCGAAATATTTGAACGGCTTTCTCCCCAATATTATGTTTACGACTCAGAAAATTTCGATATCTTTGAGTCCAAGTCAGTCTTCACCAGTTCTCCTCGGATAATGTTCTTCACGTGGGCGTTTGACGAGGCGGGGAGAAACGCGATCATCATGCCAGAGATGAAAATTGTTGACCACATCAGCGGGAAATAGTACGTTTTTATGACGTGACGACCTGGTCCGTGTTGGATGGGATGTCTTCTAGGTATTTCGTACGGTCCGTGGATGACCCCCAAAGGCACTGGTACACTAGCCTTACCGTGAAATGTCTAGTTTGTAGAGAGGAGGACTGTGACGCCGTACGTATCGACTGAGTGTCGCACAAGATTTCGTGTGGAAGTTCATAACCCGGCCTTAAAGGTTCCGAAGGACTTTGTCATGATTGGTTCGGATGAGGTATCTATCGCACCCTCCAAGGACTGCATCGTCCGCATCGACGACGCTGAGGAACTCGGCGCTTCATCACTCGAACTGTCCGTCTTGTCTATCCGCAACGGCCTCGCATATGCATTGGCATCATTTTCAGACCCTACCATTGGCGGGGATGAAATCGACTCAAAACTGATCCGATTTTTCGCAAAAGACTTTACCAAAAAAACGAAGACGCCACTGACAGTCGCGCCAGCGACGAATCATCAAGATAAACGTGCGGAGGCGAAACTCCGCCTCGCCGTGGAGCACACAAAGCGTACTCTGAGCGCAAGTCCAGGCGCTGCTACCTGCTCCGTCGAGTCTCTCAAGGACGGTTTGGACTATACTGGTTCCATCAACCGCCTTCGGTTCGACATGGAAGTACGGTCGGTTTATGACAGGGTATACGCCAGGGTCAAGGAATTGATAGAAAGCACTGACATCGACCTCTACGAGATCGACGAAGTTGTGTATATCGGAGGGTCAGCCTTGCTTCCCGGCTTGAACGAAACGCTATGCCAAGGCTTCTCTGAATCCATCATTACCCCATTCAAGGCAGGAACCGTTGTTGGCGGAGGCGTCGGCGACCCAACCACAATCCTCGCAAGAGGATGCGCCTTGCAAGCGCATCTGCTTGTGTCGTTGGCTCAGGAATCATCGCAAGATCTACTAGCCCCTTTCAACAAGGATAACGATTCAACCAACGTCACTGACGATCGGCCTCTTCGTGCCCCAAGAGAACGCTACGGGACCGTTGGGAGGTATCTGGATACCCCTCATTCTCAAAGAGACGCCGCTTCCTTGCCGTAGAATGTTGACGTTTGACGTGGAGGTCAGTGAAGCTGGTTCAAAAGTTGGATTTGAGCTGTGGGAAGTGAAAGAGGGCGTCAAGATAGACTATGTGAAGCCGCCGAAATTCGAGGACAAGGAAGAGGAAGAGGAACCCGAAGAAGTGAAAGAAAAGACACTGACTAAAGAAGCTTACTTGACTTCATTGTCACTGTCACCCCGGAATCCCGCCAAGGGCCGAACGTCGGTGCAGGTGCAAGCAATCGTGTCCAGCACCGGTAGTCTGCAAGTCACTTTGCGGGAGATCATAAAAGAGGGCTTCGGACAGGCAGTTACTGCGACCATTACGGCCCCATAGTACGTTACGCCCTTGCCCGTCGTCATACAACAATGCATTTACTTCGGTGTTTGGATAGACAAACAGCTCATTCGCCGATATCCTCGCCCCAGACCTACAGTTTCGTAGTTACGAGTGCAGCTCTTACCCAATAGAATGTTTGTATTGACATACCTCTGGGTTCTCCTTGATGTACCGGCCCAGAAGCTCTTTGCATTCAGGATCATCCAAGACGATAACTTCGACTCCACTTCTCTTGAGCGATTCCTCACCACCCATCAAGTTCGTATTCTCCCCAATCACGACGCGGGGAATCTTGTAGAGTAGGATAGCGCCCGTACACATTACACACGGACTGTTCAAAAGTAGTAGACGGCGAGCGCAAAGGACGACATAAGTTCTACACGACGACAACCACGCCAGGTGCGCACCTCAACGTCGTGTACTGTTGGACACCAATCAGATCGAATCCGGGGAGGACAACAGAAGAAAGGATGTTCACCATCGTCGATTTCTTGTAGATATCGACCTTTTGTCGGCCAGCGTCCTCGAGAGTGGCGATCTCTGCGTGCAGCGTGGGGGACGATCTTTGGATCCGTTGGTTGTGAGCGCACCCGAGAACGGCGGCATGAGCTACGTCGTGTGAGGTGCCGTGAAAGACGAGTGCGGCACCAATAGGGACACCACCCTCCTGATAGCTCTTCCGAGCCTTAGCGAGCGCCGTCGCTAGCCCAAGCGTATCGAGGTCGTTGCGTATGGGTTTGTGCATGGTGCCTATGACAAAAGAGAAAATGATGTCCTGAGCAAGGCTCGAACTTGCGACCTCAGGATTGCCCAGGGATTGCCCAGTCATACGTGGGTATGAGACCTGCGCTCTAGCCAACTGAGGCGATGAGGATTTCCCTAGAATACTATTCATAATCACCTTTTTTGTTTAGGCGACCTTCAATTGGAAACTTGGCAGAGGCATACACTACACGGTATGAGGTGCGGAAACGAGACTGTGGGTGCCTATCCTATCTGGCCAGAATATGCCCCCCTCCCTGAAAACCATGGATTCACACGCTCGGATGTGCGACGTCTTACGAGCGTGGGTGGGCACCCACCCCATGAACATGGATCGTATTTCAGAGACATCGTCCGCGATGCGTCTCCTGCGCGCACCTATCACGCGTGCCCTCTGCGTGGCCTGGTGCGTGACGTTGATGATGGTGATAGGGCCTAGGTGGATTCTAAACGGCATCCCGATGTGATGATGCGTGCGAACCACGTCAAGATTGTGCGGTGTCAGAAGAACCCTGTGCCGAGCTGGGGACCGGGGTCGAGGGTGGGTGGGAAGCGGAAACGGGCGCCACCGGACGAGGGTCGGTAAAGGTGTGGAGCGTCTGCTCTTATCATCCTCGACTGCCTCGATGTCTGTCTCGCTGGCCTGGTGTATGGACCCACCGGGCGAAAAACTGAATGGGGGGCTCGTTCCGGGAGATGGTGTTGTTATGGTCGGTGTGGGCCCTGAGTCTGCAGTGGGCATCATGAGGGCGTGCGAGAATGACAGGAGCCGCGGGAAGGTGCGGGGAGAACAGGGTGGGATGGGAAGAGCAGAGAGGGTCAGCAAACTCAAGAACATCTTGAGATGAACGTTCTGGAGTGAGGGTTTTGGATGAAGCGACAACTGTGGGTGTAAGAGTTGGTGATCTGAGGCCGTCAAATACGACACGCAAGCTCGTAGGGCGGCGAGGCGGACCTGCGTATGGTGAGCATCAAAAGCAGCGAAGGTTCATGGGACGTACTTCGATGCTCTGATCATCCTGTAGGCCTCTCCGGAAAACGGAAAGCACAGCGTCAGTTTGGAGATCGATGACGAGGTTCGGACAGCCCGAAAAGACACGAAATGCGCATCCACGAGAACCGGGCTCTGGCGCCTGTGTCATGTCGAATGCCCGTGCATGTAAACATGCCAAGGTCTTCCACGACTCATCGCGTTGTTGGCAAGATCGCAGACAGTGTCGACAGATTTCCGTTGCACGGAGTTGGAGAGTTCATGGGAGAGAGAGTGAAGGAACAAACGCTCGAGGGCGGTCAGCGTATTGGAGGAGAGCTGATCGTAGAGGGCGAGTGGCTGTTCCTAATATGCGCGCCCGGATGCAGGAGAGACGTCTAGTCTTCTTCCATTCTATCCTCTGGGTTGCTTCCTCATTGTCCTTCCCTTCTGGCTTGCTCCACGATCGCCCTAAAAAATGCGTTAACCCCCATTCCTGCGCTTTCCGGTAACCCAAGGCTCCTGACGAAACTCCCTAACGCGCCGGTTCCAAGTGCCCTGTCAAGTAGGGCAACCGACGTGCGAAATGGGGGTGAGTTTATGGTGCGCTGAAGATTTTCGGTAAGCTGGGCTGTTTGCTCAGGTGTCAACGGCGCATCGCCAGTGGGAAACAAGTCTGGAGGAAGATGAGGGAAGAGCGACGACAGGAGTTCAGGATGTGAGGTGAGAAGTGGAAGGAGATTGGACGGTGTTAGGATATCTGTGAGGGAGAGCTCATTGTCTGGCGCAACAGTGAGTGGATGTCATGGGATGGAGGGATGAACGCGACGGACCTGGACATCAGTGTTGGCACCCATGGAGGCAACGAGTGCTCGCAGACGCGCCACCTATTCTGGCGTCAGCCCTGCAGGGAGACTGCCAGGTCTACCAAAGGAATCAGGTCGCCTGAGTGGGGTAATAAGAGAAAAAAACATACGGTACGGGTGCCTGTGAGGAAGACGCGAGGCTCACCCGTTCTCGAGTCCCACACAGGAATGATATTCGGATCTGCAAGTAACCGATTGAGATTGTGAACGAACTCGTCATCCCGGCGAGACGATGCATCCTAAAGAAGGGCGAGTGCAACTCACAAAGTGTTTTTGGCCTGAGCTCTCGAACCGAAGGACATATGTCCTCGCACCAGGAGCCTGTTCGACCTTTTCGACCGTTGCATCGCCCGGGAAGAGGATCAGGTCCTCGCGTGAATTCCCTGTTGCACGTTCTTTCCAGGAGAGACGCAGGAAGCCATCATCACTGTTGGAAAGCACAATCGCGCCTTTGGTGGGGTTGGCATCAACAAAGTTAGTTCCACTGCGTCTAAACGACCGCCCCGCTTTGATCAGTTGGATGGGCTTTCACCCACCACTCTCGCTTCCAGTCAGCTGCGGCTCCCTTGCATTCGTTTCTCTATCACTGACTTCGTCCACTCATCGCGACGGGACGACCTGCATGTATACCATGCGATGACGGACATCCTCGGGGTCATCCAAATCACGACGGTGGGCGCACTCACCATGGAGAACGAACACTGTCTCGTTCACCCCTGGATCCGCCCGCTGTTGGACCAAGAGTATGCACGCAGGACGGGGGGACTCGACAAGACGACGCGCACGCTTCGGTTCGTCGCCCATCTGAAGCAGCCATTTTGGGCGCTTTTGTTGGAAAAGGTGCCGCGCGCGGACTACAGGCGTGTCGCAGTGGACTGTTTGATCATGGTTCAGATGCGCGACGAGGCTTCGTTGACGGACTTGGTGGAGAACATCGATGTCATCGAAGTACTGTAGCCTTGGGACTCACCACTTCTTTTCTGGTTTATGAATGATTTCATGTGCACAAGGTGTTGGATATCGTACTCGTGGACTATTCCTCCCTGTCAGTAAGCTCCTCATGTCAGGCCCGGATATCTAGGATGAAGGCACGGGTGTGTTGTGTGCAGAACGACATACCTTGATGAGTAGAAGAAGGGAGCGGTGTTCTGACCGGAAATGGTGAAACGCAATGTCGCACACCCGACATGCTTTGTCTGTTTCACCCTTGCCGGCTAGGGCCACACAATTTGCAGCGTAGCCAATGACGGATTGATACATTTTGATGGACTGGAATTGTATCAGCGTCGTGTGGAGGAGAAGAGCACAAGAAGCACTTCCATAGCATCGACGAGTGCGTTGTCCCATTGTCCCAAGCGCGCCCAGACAAGAGCTCGACAAGCAAGTACATGATGGGCCATACTCTTGGACGTCGGGATTGTATTAGTGAGCAGCGCTTCCGCATTCGAGAGTTGGCCGTCATTCCACGATTCAAGGGCAGCGTCGTCGATATGGATTTCTGGATCATATATCACGTGTGATAAATCTGAGAGCGAGAAGGATGGCAGGACATACCGAAAGCTGACAAGACGTGTTTTATGGTTATTTTGCAGTCAGAGATTGTTGCAAGAAGTTGAGCATCTGGAGAGAAGGCGAATGACGACAAGTAGGAGTTCTCTACAATGAGGTTGACTTGAGCGTGTGTCGAGGTGTCGCGGAAGGTGATGGAATTCGATTGAGAGTAGGCTATGAATCCCCCGTGTGTTGGCAGGGCAATACACGAAGGACGATGAGTGTTGGGATCTGACCATTCCCAGACGATCGATCCAGTAGCTGCATCGATTTGCTTGATTTTACCGTCTCTGCATTTGACGAAGAGGTGGATGTTCAACCAGACAAGATCACGCTGCAGATATAATCCCATCCTAATGTCGACCAGTAAGCGTCCGTCATGACTGTCCCAGACGCGCACGTACCCGTCGGTCGCTGTTGCGATTCGGTCGTCCTGTGGAGAGAATTTGGCGGCATAGGCGTAGTAGTGGGATATTTGCACTTGTTCGTGTCCCACAAGGTCCCAGATCGTGGCTGTGCTTTCCCGGCAGAGACGAGCCGAGTCGAGTCTGAAGCGAAGTCGACGTCGGTGCAGTTTGCCTTGTCCACAAAGACTTGTTCGTGAGTGGTCGCGTCCCATACGACGAGTTGGTTTGAACCACCTGCTGCGATGAATCTGCCATCTTTGGAGACACCAACACAGTCAGCGCTACCATCCATGGGCATCGTCGCTATTTGTGTCCCGTCGTTGACGTGCCATACTTGAATGCAGTTGTTCACACCACTGACGAGGTGTGCGCCGTTTGCTGAAAAGATCGCCGCGTTCACCTCACGACCAGCGTCGATGTCAATGTGTGCTGCCTTGGCAGTGAGTACAAGCCCGATCTTATTTCATGAATGAGTACACACTCGACATAAACGTTGACGAAATGGAAGAAGGTGCAGGTTTTAGGCTCATTCTCTTTGTCTTTTTTATGTAAGCCGGATAACCCCATCATTGCATATTTTCGTGAGCAGAACTTCATTTCGGGCTCTTTCAACGAATCACCCACCTGTCCATTTCAACTGCTGACAGGCACCTAACTTGCTGTAAGGGGTTGTAATCTCCTTAGTTAGATCCTGTGGTGCTCTCGTCACACAACTAGTGCGAACCGTGTTTATTACGCGGTGAGCGGGTACAGGATAAGGGTAAAAAGATTATTTTACAAGGGCGAGATCTACTCGCCCTTTATACTACAGCCATTTGACATCAA
>JBBPUG010000238.1:0-31834 GCA_038094535.1 Tubosaeta aff. alveolata
GCTGTTTTCCCCCCCCCGGCCCCAACCGCATTTTGGCAAAAAGATGTGATGAAAGCCACCCCCCCCCCCCCCCCCCCCCCCCCCCCCCCCCCCCCCCCCCCAAGGCTGTGAGCTCATCAAAGTGCACCATCTTGATGAGACACATGGGTACAGCATCCTCTGTGGTTACCCTGGCCCTGGTGCAGCTTGCGACGGCACCACACACAGAGCTCCACCATCACACCTGCCAGCAGGCTCTCCCCTGACGACAACTGCTGCCAACAATGCTCAAGCCTACCTGCCCCTCACAGACTTACCCATAAAGGTAAGCCACCCTGCCAATGCGGTCACCTGGCCAACCACGGCTGCAGATGATGGGTGTGATGGGCGCCATTGGTAAAGGCAGGCCATCTAGAGGCACACTGCATGTTGAGGGCTTGGCTAGCTGAGCCCTTGCCTGCAGGGAAGGGCACCCATCAATGAGTGGTGCTTAGCATTGCCCCACATGCCTGTGCCTGTGACCTTGCGCATCCCAGTCACTTATGCCTCTCAGTATGTGAAAGTGCCCCGGTCGCACTGTTGGCAAGCCTGGGGACTGTCTGCAGAATGTTGGGTGTGCTCAGCAGGTGATTGTCGCCCCAGGGCCCATTTCACAAGTTGCTGCCTTTTTTTTCCTGCACGTGAGAGGGCATTACATGGTAGATCTTGACATGTACTGTACATATTTGTACTTCCAGTTGAGGCACAAATAATGTTATGATGCAAATTGAATGCCAATTGACTGAAAAACCAAAGTGAAGACATTAAAAAACACAGTAGATACATGGACAGAGGATCTCAACAGTGAGTACCACCAGCCTCCAGGCATATCTGCAGGGCCATTTTGACGCCCCTTACCCTCTGCCCAAACTGGGGGGCATTCACTTGCCAACTACTCACAAGGTGGTCAACCTCATCAAGGTTGAAATCATTCATTGCTGTGGCTGCCTGGAGCAGCCCCTTGGTAAGCCTAGTGTGCTTACCAGCAGCCTACCCTGCTAGGTCAGAGATGATAGAGGGGGGTAAACCTGAGACACTTACCCCATAGAATTCTTCCTTTGAGATCACATTCAATAAGCCAGACTATGAAAGGCATCAAGCAAAAAAGAAAAAAGAAAAAAAGAAATTTGTACATACCTGAACACATAAAGGGTAAACCCCATCCTTGAAAAGCACATAAGCATTGAGAGGGGTGTGATACTGCCCTGCAGTGTTTGCAAGGCTCTGCCAGCAATCATGAACCCTCTCATCTTCCTGCATTTTCATACAGAGTTGGGCCACAGGAGAGGACGAGGAGGAGGAGGGTTGAGAGGCAGGGGCTGCTGCAGGCTGTGATGCTGGAGCTATTGCACCTGGGTGAGAGGGAGGGGGGTCTTGGTGAGAAGCCAGGGAGGAGGGCTTGGGTATAGGTGCAGCCACTGCAGAAAATGGAGTTGAAGATGACGAGGGCCCTAATACAGATGGAGCCACTGCAGAAAATGGGGTTGAAGATGACGAGGGCCCCAATACAGACGGAGCCACTGCAGAAAACAGGGTTGAAGATGATGAGGGCCCCAATACAGATAGAGCCGCTGCAGAAAATGGGGTTGATGGAGCCGCTGCCAGGGTTGAAGATGATATGTAGATGTCCCAAAACTGTCAATCCAATGTGTGAAGGGGGATGGGGGTGTAAAGCTGCTTTTCTTACCTTACTAGCCATATTTTCCTGATGGCACACCAGCCTAATCCTAGGGCTGTTTTCGGTATCTAGGCATAGATTGCCTAGGTTGGACTGGCACACTAGCTTATTATCTGCGCTGGAATGGAGGAGTATGGGTCCATGGCTGGCTGCAATTTCAAACAGACCTTACAGCTCAAGGGGGGTCTGGTGTACAGCATCCAGTATAAAGGGCAAGGCTTCATCCCACCTGATGCTTTGCAACAGGTTGTCAGGTAGGGTCACCTTGATGGATGTTGTGAGGGCCAGGGCGTGTGAGGACTTAGAAAAGTCTAACAGTATTGTTAGCTGGACCATGCTAAGGGCGATATACAAGGAAGGAAAAAAAGAAGCCCCACTTTAACTGAGGATTTTATGCAGCAATTTCAGCTCTGCAACACAAGCTAAGCTGGTTTGCTTGTCAGGTACCTGGAGCTGCTACTTTTCACAGTAGGGCTGCTTGAAATGGTGTACACCACCTTGCACACTGCTCACTTCCATCACCATGAGTCCACAAGTCGACCATGACCAGATCAGAGGTGGGTTAAGTATGCAACAAGCACCACCAGCCCAAGGCTCAGAAATGCACCCACCACCCCCTGGTGCACAAGTGACCTACAGTGCATGCACATGAAGTCTAGGGTGGTAGATAGTGAGTGGCTCACATCAGACCCCGTGTACGTGACCAGTCTGCCAACAATGGGTGATGGAACATAGCATGAGCATGGCAACAACAAGCAGTAACAGCTAATACAGTCCTTACATCTGCAAATCCCAGAGTTGCTGTGCAGGACTGTACAGAATCTTTCAGCATGCGATAGCCATCACAGTGTTACAGACAGGTCCCCCTTTGTACAGGGCTATACAGAGTGCAGGTGGCTGTACAGCATGTGAACACTGGAGCCGCTGGACCACTGTAGTCCACTGTACAAGTCTGTACAACACCTGTAGTAGTGTAGTTGTTTTTTTTTCCCTTGAATTTTAGATAGTTAAAATAAAATTTATTTACTATTTACGGGTACATGTACTATATATCGTCTGCTGTCTCTCTCTTGTTCCCTCACCCATGTCACTGGTGATGTGATGGTGGGCACACTGTCATGCACCCATGTCCTTGTCCTTATCATGTGTGTGGTGGGTGCCGCACACCCTCAGTCATAGTGGCAGGTGGTGTGTGTGTCCCTTGGGACGTCCTGGTGGATGGGAGAGGTGCCATTGCGCCCTGTCCTCCTCGTTCTATGGGTGGTGGGTTTGCCGCATGTGGTTGCGCCCCTCCATGGTGGTGGTAGTAGGGGTGCTGTGTGTGGTTGCACCACCACACCTTGTCATTGGCAGGCGGTGTACATGGTGCGTGTGCTGTTGTATCCCCTACACATCATCCTGGTGGGTGATGGGTGTGCCATTGCACAGCCATGCCTTCCTGGTTGTCCTATAGGCAGTAGATGTGTCGTGTGCAGTTGTGCTCTGCACGCCATTGTGGTGGTAGTGGTGTTGTACTTGGTTGCACCCTCCATGCATCAACTGATTGGTGAAGGGTGCACTGTTGCGCTGCCCTCACCTCCCTCGTTGTCTGGTGGGTGGTACATGTGGTGTGCGGTTGCACTACCCCACCCTCCTCATTGTCTGTTGGGTGGTGGACATGCCGTGCATGGTTGGGCCCCCAGCGTTATCCTGGTGGGTGGTGGATGTGCCATGGTGCTACCCCACCCTCCCAGTCATCCTGTGGGTGGTGCTAGTGCCATGCATGGTCAGGCCTCCTGTGTGTTGTCCTAATAGGTGGTAGGTGTGCCATTGCTACCCCTTGCTGTCTTGTGGATGGCAGGTGTGCCGTGTGTGGTCAAGCCCCTCTCTGCCACCATGGTAGTGGTGGTGGTAGTGCCATGTGCCATTGCACCTTCTGTGTGTCGTCCTGGTGGGTGGTGGATGTGCCATTGCACCACCCTGCCCTCTCAGTCATCTTGTAGGTGGTGCCGGTACCATGGGTGGTCGTGCTTCCTGCACATTGTCTGGTGGATGGTAGGTGCACTGTTGTGCTACCCCATCCTCCTCGTGATCCTAGGATGGTGGGTGTGCCATGCATGGTTGCACCTCCTCACCATTGTGGTGGTGGTGGCGCTGTACACCATTAAGCCCTCTGCATGTCGTCTTGGTGGGTGGTGGGTGCGCTGTTGCGTTCCCCAGCCTTCCTTGTCATCCTGTGGATGGTGAGTGTGTCATGTGTGGTTGCACCCCTCCCTGCCATCGCAGTGGTGATGGTGGTGCTGTGCATGGTTGCACCTCCCACACATTGTTCTAGTGGGTAGTGGATGTGCCATTGCACTATCCTGCCATCCTCGATGTCCTATGGGTGGTGTGCTACACATGGTTGCACCCCTTGGCCCTGCCGTTGTGGTGGTGGTGATCAGTGCACAGTTGTGCCTCCTGCACATCGTCCTGGTGGATGGTGGGCATGCCATTGCATTACCCTGCCGTCCTTGTCAGCCTGTGGGTGGTGGGTGTGCTGTGCACAGTTGTGCCACTTGCTGCCATTGTAGTGGTGTCATGGTGCCATGCGCAGTTGTGCCACCGCATGTTGTCCCGGTGGGTGATGGAAGCGCCGTTGCACTACCTGACCCTCCTCGTCGTCCTGTGTGATGGTGGTGCAGTGGTGGTTGGGTAAGCACAATTGTGTAGTTGAGCGGACAGTGAGCGGCAGGTGGCGGGTGGTGGTTAGTAATGAGGAGACGGGAAAGTCAATATAACTGTGACTTGTGATGGGTCATGTGACCTTGTACTGTAAAAAATCTGCTAAGTCTGGAGTGATTAGCATGAGAGATTAGAGCTTACCATAGTTAATTTTGCTAGTCCCGCCTGTCAGACTGTAGGTCGCTGTTGCCAACTGTCAAATCTGGGCGCTGTGACCCTGTGACCGGCTGTGAGTTGCCAAGTCACTGTTGTCACACTGTAGTTATGTCATGTTATCACCTATGTTACTGTACATGCTGTAATATTATGTTAAATTACTATGCCACTGTCCCAAAAAGGGTGATTTGCAGATGTACACACCTGTATATGTGCACTCAAAGGACTGAGGGTGCTGCACAAGGGAGGCGGGCAGTAGTGTGCACGCGCTAGGGGACAGTTGAACTGGCCAAGACCCAGGACGAAAATGGTGACACATCAGGCCCACACAGTCTACAAGCGACCAGCATGGGTGTGTGCTTTGGTAGGCATGCAGAATCAAGGCGCACGGCCCCACTCATAGGACCATGGGCAGCAACCATTGGGGGCATGGGACACCATGAAAAAGAGGCCTGCATTTTGTGGGGGTGCATGTGCATATGCAGGGAAGTCGAGCCATACCTCATGCAGAACCTAGAAAGTCAGCAGTCTGGCCACTCATCAGGATCCAGGTATTGGGCCCATGACGTATGCCAAGCAAGCAGTGTAGTGTAGAGACCCACGAGTCCAGATGACGACCCTATGTGACTCGTGCCACACACCACATGCTACCAAGCAGAATGGGTCAAAGTCTACAACAACGACAGCCTGTTACAGCAATAAGCCATGCATTGTCATGCAGGGCATAGTGCAAGGAACAGGTCACTTGCCAGCAGAGACAGCATGTGGAAAGCCATGGGTCACTCACCTCGAACCTGCATGTTGATGACAGCACAACATGGCTTGGTGGTTGCACACCTCTGCTCTGGGTGTGTGCACATGCTGAGGTCCACACATAGCCCAGCCCTTGGATGGACTGGGCAACAAGGGTGGGGAATCAGAAGTGTGGCTTGCAAGGACCATGGGGCAGATGAAGGGCATTTCCAAAGGAAAGGACACCATCTACATTTTCGTGAGATTTGTATGGGGAGGGTTAAGTAGGTAACTCAATGAAGCACGGGCACACGGAATAAAGGGGCATAGCCCCACTCCTAAGGTTATGGGTGGGAGAAATAGATACCTCAGGAAGAGTGCCCAGTGCAGATATGCCATGGCAGACACCGAGTACAACCAGGGGTGAACCTGGCAGTCAGCAAGACAAGGCTGGGATGAGCACCCACCCCAAGGGTTAGAAACGCGTGGATGAGTCAGGGGAGTGACTCACCTTGACTAGTCTGCTCACATCAGAGCCAGCACGTATATGACAAAGGAGTCACATTGAATCCGCCAGTAGGCAGAATGCAAGAGTGCAGCACAAGGGGGCTCCAGCCGGCCGTGGGCTCGCCTTGAGAGCACTGGCGAGGGGACAATTGGCCGAGACTCCGGACAACAATGGCAAGGCCTCAGGCCTTCCCAGTCTAGGAGGGACCAGAGTGGTCATTTGAGGAGACGGGCAGCCCCATCAGTAGAACCATGGGCGACAATCATCAAAGGTGCAGGACACTGCATGCAAGCAAGGGGGGGGCAACTCACCTTGGGTGCTCTCACAGAGCTGACCTCTCACCACGACGAGGACAACAACAAAGAGGCTGCTCATCTCAGGTTTGGACGAGGGGAGGACACAGGCCACAAGTGAGTAGCTTGCTCATTGGGCACCCTAGGGCCTGCATAACATCAATGCTGGGCCCGTGAGGATGGAAGCCTGGGGGAATATCCAGGTACGTGCCCCAACCTTGACCGCACAATGAGGCTGCTGGGGGAGAGAGGGATTCCCTAAGGCTCTTGGCTCCAGCAAAGCATGCATTCCTGACAAGGTCAGTGTTTGGCACGAGTGTTGGACCAGCAAAGGCATTCAGGTGGGGGAAAGGCTCACCTACGATGACTTCAGAGACACAAAGCCACACGCCACTCACCTTGGGCCCGTTCGGCCACAAGGCCCACAGACAGCAAGACCCTGCATGCATATGGCAGAGCAGGTGTTCATGACAGTGTCAGAAGCAGATGAGGCATGTGAAGGACTCACCTATGTAAAGACAGATGCAACAATCCTGGCATGCAGACAACGATGGGTCACTCACCTTGACCAACATGCCGTGCATTCGCAATCAGACAAGGCTATAAGGAGATAGGACTTGCGCCACACAATGATTGGGGGGAGCGGGGCCCAAAGGAGGCTAGAACTGACTCATCAGCCGAGCCTACCTTGTTTGTCATGGACCTCCATGTACAGGCCAGGGGGCAGAATGCAGGGATGGCATTGATGGCATATCCTAGTACCCTGTGGAATAGGGTGCGGTCCAGGCAACAACAGGTCACTCACCTCACCATGCTTTCCCAAACAAACAACGACAACACAAGAAAAGGCCAAAAGGCGCCACTCACCTCAAATGTGCAAACCAATCACAATGATGAGTGGTGCACCTCCACCCTGTGTGTGCGCAGGTGAGGGCAGAGTGGAGGGGCGCAGCCCACCAGAGACAAGCATGCATGTGTCCAGAGGGATGACTTGCGCCATGCCGCACTGGGTAGGAGCCAACAACTCACCTCATCTACCTTGAGTCTGCATGCTAGACTGCAGCAGGGTATGCACCCATGCTAGGACAGCATGGATAGAGGGCTGCACATAGCAAACAACTCACCTATGACAACTCCAGGGACACGAGAAGGATGATGGTGAGTGACAAGGTCAGGGACTGCCATGAGCTCACCTCAAGTCAATAGGGACCTAATGCCTCAGGAAACCTACGTTTCTGCTAATGGGTCTAAATTGATCTAATGGTCTAATTTTAGATGACTTAGGTCATTTTAGATGATTAGCAAGTTTGTCACAAAGCTCTCTAGTTCTATAAGCTACTAGTAAATTAACTCTTTACAATAATAGTCCAATAGGCTACTGGTGGATTAGTGTTTTGAAAAGATAGCAAATTAGCCCATTTAGACAATTAGAGAGAGTTCATAAGTTAATTTAAAACATTATACCTTTAGAAATATAGTGATCAGTCATTCAGAGAATTAGATGAAGTCATTAAGGTGACTAGGAGTTTCAGATATGTGACCATATAGTGCCTATGCAATGTAGACAATTAGACACAAAGACACAGCTGTTTAGTCAATTTAGATTTGCAAAGAGAAGGCTAGTTGGTTGTCCAGATGTCCTAGAGATATATTCATCTAGATACATGGATAGAGAAGTCTGTAGGCCAATATGTCTTCATACAGAATCACAGAAAAATACATAGTTGTCAAGACTTTAAGCCAGCATGAATCAAATATAATCAGAGCAAAATTTCTAAAGCTCTTTACATACAAAAACAATAATAGAACAGTGCATTGATCAATTTTCTACTACAGCAGTATCTATCATCACTACTGTCACTGCAATGAATGGTTGCACCCCATTTGCCTGTCATCATCATCATATGGTAGTACTACTGGAAGCGGGTGTGCTGTTGCATACCCTCTCCCTCATCATTGTGGTGGTGGTAGCAGTGGGTGTGCCATTTATGAACCTTCACCCTCATTGTCTTCATCACCAGCGCAGTGGTGGTGGGTACGCCATTGCATACCCTTGGCCTTGTCATCATGATGATGGCAGTGGTGGCATAGGTATGCCATTTCATACCATTGCCCTCATCGTTGGCATCATGGTGATGGGTGCACCATTGCCTACCATTCATTGCCCTTGTCATCATTGGGGGGATGGCAGTGGTGGCACAGGTCATCAAGGTAATGGGGTGGTGGCAGTGGGGATGCTGTTTTGCACCGTGCTGTGGTGGTGGGTGTGCCGTTGTGTACCCTTGCTCTCATCATTGTCGGGGTGATGGTAGCAGTGGCATAGGTGCGCCGTTTGCGCCGTCTCCTTGTTGTCAGCGCAGTGGTGGTGGGTGTGCTGTTGCGTACCCCTGCTCTCATCGTCGTCATGGTGATGATGGTGGTGGCAGTGGATATGCCGTTTTGCACTGTCACCCTCATTGTTGGCGCTGTGGTGGTGGGTGCACCGTTGCGTACCCTCACTCTTGTTGTCATCGTGGTGATGGTGATGGTGGCAGCAGGTGCGCCGTTCCATACCATCTTCTCATTGTCAGCACTGTGGTGGTGGATGCGCCACTGCGTACCCTCGCCCTCATCATTGTTGTGGTGATGGCAGTGATGGCAGCTATGCTGTTTGTTGTTGTCATCGTGATGGCGGTGGTGGAGTGGGTGCACCGTGTCGTTTTGTTGCCCTCGTTGTCGGCGTTGTGGTGGTGGTGGCATTGTTGCACCTCCTTGCCCTTGTTGTCATCCTTTTGGTGATGGTGGGGATGCTTCTCACCCTCATGGTGGCCAGATGCGCCTGTTGTCGTGGATGTACCCATGTGTGGTGGTGGTGGGCACACTGCTGTGTTCCTCCACCCTGGTTGTCATCATCGGGGGCATGCCACTATGTGCCATCACTGTCGTCATCTTGATGGTGGTGCACTAGGTGCATCATTGCGCCGCTTTCGTCACATGGTAGTGGTGGGGGCATACCTGCTGTGTATCCTCGCCCTCACTTTTCTCGTGGTAGCACGATGTTGCACCAGTGGGTGGTGGTGAACACACCACTGTGTTACCACCTCCTCACCCTCGTCATTGTCAGTAGTGGTGTGCTGATGCACGTCTTCTCTCATTGTCATCATGTGGTGGCGGTTGTGGTGATGGATGCATGCATGGCAGGGAGGGCACATGCCTGAGGTGGCACACATGCAGACGGCTGGGTTAGGGTGGGTGAGTAACTCACATGATGGCACAAGTGAGGGAGGAGCATGCTTACCTGCACAAGCAAGTGAGCATTTCCACCCATTTGGATTGGGGTAGAAGGTGGCTGATGGTGGATGATGCGGTCCGTGAGTGCACAGCTGGGAGGAGACAGCGCGGGGTAGTTGGGTGTGGTGAAGACGGGTGAAGAGTGAGTGTAGTAAGCAATTCAATATAGTGGTCACATGACCCGATCATCTGGAATTTTGCTAAGTCCCTCGGCATTAGTAATGTATTACTACACTTTATTAGTCTATTACACTAATTAATTCTGTCCGCACTGTACACCACTGTGCACTATCGTACACGCTGTCAGATGTAGCCACTGTGATGTAATGTGACTGTGTGACGAGCTGTACCTACTATAACTATGTGACAGTGTGACTCTGTCAGCATGTGGATGCTGTCATATTGCTGTCACACACTGTCACTCACTGTCACTTGGCTAAATGCTGTCATAGTGTATGAACTCTGTTCCCAAAATGACAATTTGCTGATGTAGCAAGGCATATCTACACCACCACCCCATCACCACAATGGTGATGAGGGTGAGGGTACGCAAACAGTGCACCAGCTGCACCACTGCCATCACCACAATGACTATGAGGGTGATAGAGTGACATGGCACATCCACCACCACTGCACTGATGACAAGGATGACGAGGGTGAGGGACCAGGGTACACAGCACACCCATCACCACTACCATCACCACAACATTAATGAGGGTGAGGGTATGCAACAGCATACCTATCACCACAGCACTGACGAGTGCACCCACTTCCACCACCACCATCATTTCAACGACAACAAGGGCAAGGGTGCGCAACAGCACACCCACCACCACAGTGCTGACGATGAGGCCAAATGGTGCGTGATGGCATGGTAGCGGGGGTGGCACACAATATGCCACCACTACTGTGATGAAGACAGCAATGGCAGCGATAATGAGGTAGCACAACTGCACCCCCACTGTAGCCAGGATAGTGAGGGTGTAACCACACACAAACACCACCATTATGAAATTGGTAGTGGCAAGGGCAATGAGGTAGTGTAACCTTGCTCCCACCACCACCAGGATGGCAATGGGATGTGATAGCACTTCCACTACAGTGATGGCTGCCTGCTAACTGCAACTCTATGATGTGGATAACAAGTGTCAGAACCAGTCCTCCTTGCTCCTGATTAGGGGTCAGGGGGTCAGAGGTGCAGAAGTGCAGAGGTGCAGAGGGGTGGGTCTTGGTGCAGGACTTATGTGTTGCGCCCTTGTGTAGGTTCAGGACCCTTAGGAGCGGAGTTCAGGAGTCAGGAGTTAGAAGATGGGGAAATGTTCAGGAGTTAAGAGGATCAGGAGTTTGGAGGAGTTCTAGTTGATATTCTGACTAAAGTACAACATAGTACACTATAGAATATTTATACCTGGAGATGCATAGGAATTAACCATGGATGAATAAGACAGAACGTTCAATGACTAAAATAATGAGTAAGATGGGGGAACAAGTAAACAAGAGCTGGAGCTGTGCACTAGGTATACAGTGGTGTGCAGTTTTGTTACATAAGCTAATCTATACTAAATGAGGCAAGGTCATGTGGTTCAGAAGTCAGGTAATGTGTATCTGAAGAGATCACACTGGAGATGGTCTGGAGTTGACAGTAGTTGACAGGAGTTGGACAGCATATGACAACAAGGGGGTGCAATGGCACCATTATGCACACCACAGTGATGAGGATGACTAAGTAGTATCATATATTCATTTTATTTTAAAGTGATGTGTGAAGCTGTGATCAAGCTCTCTGTGGCAACACTCTTATATTCTTCCACTAATACCAAGCCTTCTCAGCACCCCTGGACCCCTATAGCTCAGCAATACTAAGCACATGTTAAATTTAATTACAAAGATAGCAGCATCTATATGGAAGGAATAAAGGAGAATTGGGGAGGAATGGTAGTAGATTATCCTTAGACTGTCTGACTTGTTGGCTTATGAAATAGGATGCCTTATTCCATAAGTGCTTACATATGTGCATGGGGGCAACAAGCTCCAGGAATAGTCTGTATGGTATGTTTAAATGATGACTGTAGCTTACCTGCACAATAGGAAGATAGCATTCTAGAATCTTTGTTATAACATATCAGCAAATTGTCAACTCAATATGCTGTGTTGGACAGTTGACTATAGATGTTACAGAGCCCTGACCATTTACTAGAACCCTAAGTGGAGCAAAAACCCTAATTGATTTAAGGGAGTGATCTACTTGCAATTTATATATCTAATATATGAAAGCTTAATAGTTATCATACTTTGGCATTCAAAATTTAAACCACTAGTAGTCTTTTAATCAAAAGAGTTCAAAATATCTAATAAACATAGATTCTGAGTAATTTACTATCTAATATAGCATGGGGGCCTAATCAATTATCTTTTCAGTATAGCTATATGATTTCAAATATATAACCACTAATTGTATTATTACTATTTGTCTAAATATTGCTAAATGAAAAAGTGCCCTGTATAACTAATCAAATAAATAATCTGAAGACTAATAAACTAATAGCATTTAGTTTCTTTTTTTATAAATGCCTAAGAAATTTATAATATCTAATTATCCTACATATTTATAGCATATATAGCTAACATTCTAGTAGCATTTAATTTCTTTTTTTATAAATGCCTAAGAGACTCATAATATCTAATTATCCTACATATTTATAGGATACAAAACTAACATCCTAATATTATCTAAATTCACTATCTGATTTAATAACATAAATGTTTTAAAATTAGAACAGTCTATATTCCTGATTGACTCTGAGATCTAATCTATTTGATTGCTCTACATCTAATATGCTTATACTTACTACCCTATAAATCCAAGCACATAACAATCAAAACATCTAGTAGGCTTTTTATATATACAAGAAAAATATATAATAGATCTACATGTCTAACCTGTTGATTGTCTAATATTAGCTATAAGTCTAAAATAAGATTATGACATGTTTACTAGATGGCTTAAAATCTATAATTACTAATCATTATATGACTACTGTTCTAAGTATATCTAATACACTAAACATACTACATAGCAAACAAGCATATCATCTAAGAGTATCTAGGATTCTAATGATAATATTTTCTAACTATAGAAATGTCTAAAATAGTTAATCTAATGACATGAACTAATATATGATCCAGTGAACTATCTAAATGTCTACATTGTCTAAATGTGTCTAAATGTGTCTAAAATTAGACTGTTTAGATGTTTAGCTGCATAGAAGATTATACAGATAACCTAATAGCAAAGATAGAATGCACAGTTGAGAATCTGAACAGCCTAACCAGCCTAACCAGCTATTCTTGTTTAAATCATCTAAATTTAGACACTTAGACCAATTTAGACACAATAGCAGAAACATAGGTTTCCTGATGTGACAAGGGACACTGTCTATCTTGGCCATCAGGTGTGCAGGCATTGTCACCTCAGATCGGTGGAGAGCCCACTCACCAACATAGCACAGGGCAGGAACCTGAAAACGTCAACGACCATCATGGGAATGAGTCATACCAGATGAGTCAGCTCAGGCGTGCATGGTCTATGAGCAACCAGTGTGGACCTTCAAGGGGGGCACATATTCTGATGGGCATGCAGAGTCAAGGCGTGCAGCCCTGCTCATAGGAGCATAGGGGGCAAACATCAAGGGTGCTGCGAGAGGGGGACTAAGGGGGACTGGAGGGGAGAAGGCATGGGGTTATATACCCTAGGGTGTTGGAGGGCCTGCAGACAAGTCTGTGGGGGCCTGTGTGCCAGATGGCGTCATGGCGGGTTGGAATGCCTGGTCCAGAGCTGTAACACCACTGATAGAGCTCGTGTGCCTTTGTGGTTTGGTGTTGGGCAAAGGCATGTCCCTGGTGGTCAAGCAAGCGGCTGTTCACAAACAATTCCTGCCCGTTTTAGTACATGGTCAACCCACAAGCTCCTTTATTGGTGAAAGAACTTTCATTAGGTGGGGGCTTGGTTGCAGACAGATGGTTCAGGACCAATGGAATCGCTATTATACATGATGTCTACTGTAGGACGACATAGGAGGCACAGCGAGTGTTGTGGCTGTGTGAGATGTGTTCTTCAATCTTGTGAAACACCTTATAACTTCCCCCACATTTGAATTTGGGCTATACTGGGGGTTTATGCTTGCACTGGGGGAGGGGGTATGCGCTCACCTGTGGGACACAATGGTGTTTATGGCCCAGAATGATGTCCAGGGAAAGGGACCATTTGGTGCTCGGTGGCTCAGGGGTGTCTGGTAGCACCAGCCTGCGTCCTGGCCCACCCATGACATAACCACACACACCAAGCCTATGCACTTGGACGAGGTGGAGGAGGAGGTCATGCTTGGAGTATGCTCTCCTTCCACAGCTTGGTGAGGGACAGAGCATCTTCGCCCCATCTAGGATCAGTTCGGCATGTGTCTGCAAATGCTTGCTGAATGCAGGTGGCTCATGGTATCTAGAGGGTGTCAGCCATGGAATATGGTTGCAGGAAGGCCCTACTATCTCATCCGAGCAGGCATGGGAAGCTTGTCATTGTGCATACACCATGTGCAAAACATTGGGGTAAAGGCAATGCCACCCTCCACATGGCTGTGATACTCTGGGAGCTTGCCCCCAAAGCCGCTCTCAAGCTCATGCTCTACAAAGTGGCCTGAAGAGTGGATGCTGAGCACTTCAATCTCCTCATCCTCAGTGGCACACATGGAAAACAGCTTGAAAAGCTCCTTATAGTGGTGCTTGCAACGCGCCTCCCAACCCAAAAGGTTGCAGAACCTGCCCATAGGTCAGACCCACACTTGGAAGCAAAAAGGGCACCTTACCATCAGGAGCAACAGTAGCAGTAATGCACCAGGGCACACTTGTGGATGTCCAAGCTGTGGGACTGGCAGAAATGTGCTTCCAAGCCCTGCACCTTGCTCTTGCGGGCCATGCATGTCTCTCAGCGACAGCACCCGGCTTTGTGGACGTGGGTTCTCATGTGAAGCACGTACTTGGTTCAAGACGTCCATAGCATATCCTGGTGTTTGCACCCTGTCCAGTGGCACAGGCTGGGTTGATAGGCGCTCTCCAAACCCTCTTCAGCCTTTGTCGTTTCGTGGTGCAGATGGCAGTGATAGATGTGGAAGGCGGCACCTCAAAGCATGTTGCTTGTGTTTGTCAGTGACACGGAGCACTCGCCATGAAACCCCCTTACCTGCATTCTGAGCTGCAATATGAACATTGATGGTCTGGAGTGGGTGAATTGCCTGGGTAGCACAAGGGGGGGCATTTGTGTGGGAGGGACACTGTTAGGGTGCAGGTCTGTGCGAGGGCCTCGCGACGACCAAGCCCGGGGTCCAGCGGGCTGTAGAGGGCCGCTACCAGGGCGTCTATGGGTTCATGCATGACGACCCCCCATGGGTGATGTGGGTTTGCCTGTGCCTTTGAAGCATGGCCAAGGCCTTGTGGGAGTGGCTCAAAAGGCAAGCTCTCAGTGTCATGTCTTGCTGTGGGTCCTCAAAATGCGCCTGTCTTGCCTTATAGAGTAGGAGGTGCCACTCCTGCGTGAGGGCAGCCAAATGCCTTGCATAGACCATGGTGGCCTCTGTGTTTGAGGACATGAGGAGCTGTGGGGGGTTTGACGTCAGTGTGTGGGGATGCAGGACTGGGGGCATATACCCTGTCCCATTCTGCTCTAATGGCAGCCAAATCGCCCAGTGAATACAGCTCAGCACTTTGCTTGAAGGGAAGGGACCACGGTGCGCGGGGGTCAGCATCCTTGGACATGCTCTCTGCACACTTTAAAGGGTTAAGCAGGAGCACAGAAAGAACGTTGACGGCTTGCCTCGATCAGCCAAAGGCACCGCCCATCCTGGGCACCCTGCAATGCGCCATGAATGTTGAGCCACATGGTGGTGCTCTCATAGCTATGCTGAAAACAAAGGATGTTCAGCCCAGCAGCCACATCTCCCCGGCAAGATCACACCTGATATGTCCTGGAGCAATCAGTGTGCACCAGAAGGCATTCGCGTTGCCCTGTGCTGATCATTGTGTCCACGCTGATCAGGTTGGCAGTTTCCCAGCAAATGTCATATGAGCGGATGTGATCTGGGCTGGAGTGAGCACCCAGTGGAAGCAAGGCAGGGCACTCATGTTTAAAGCCTGCCACCTGGCTGAAGAACACGAGGTGCCTGTACACCTCTGCATAGCTCATCACCTCCTATCCCTGGGTGGTGAACACCTTGCCCCTGAAGACAGGGAGGTTGTGCTTCCCATCCTTGATCCACAGCATACTCATGGGGGTCACCCCTGGGCACAGGATGTGCTCTGGCATTGATACCCCCTCTCAGACCTGGTTGAGGAGGCCAAGTGTGATGAGGGGGTAGATGGGGCAGTACGCCCATGCAGCCTCTGACTCCCAGAACAAAAAGACTGCCTTGCTGAAGCTTTCCACATTCCTGCCACCCTTCAGCAGGCACGTGGTGACCTTGAAGATGACATCATTGTCTGAGAACAGGAGCACCTCCATGTCCCCCCAGTGCAGGCCCTTGTTTGAACCCCGGTAGTAGCAGTTGGACTTGACAACCACCCCAACCTGTTTAGCAGAAAGCAAGAGCAGGTTAAGCAGCGCGACCATTTGAAGCCACATACAGTTGGTCCGGAAGTGCTGGACATTGCAGTGGCAGGCATTAATCAGCAGGTTGACATCATCCCTGTTGGCATAATGCTTCTCCCTATGGGCCATTGAGAGCTAGGCTTGATCCCTGAATGCCGCGGACCGCAGGTACGCCCTTGCGCCCTTGCGCCCTCCCACATCTCCTTTGGCAGGCTCACCTGGCCATCACAGGCCAGGACTGAGAACAGTGTCCATATGTACATGGAGATGGTCATGTGCACACTGCGGTTGTTGAAGCACCCCTGCATGACATCCAGGAGGAAATCAATAAAGGAGAGGACAACCTCTGTACAGGGTGAGTGCCGCAACGGGCAGAAAATGGCATGCACCATTGCTGGGGACCTCCATCCCTGGCTTGATCTTCAGGCCCAGCTGGAACCGGTGCCACAACTGATGGACCTGGCCGTGGGTGGCCTCGGTTGGCACGACGATGGGCCTCAAGTAAACAGTGGCATGAGGCTGCTGCTGCCACACATATGTGGCATGTCGCTCCACCAAGATCTCTGCGTCAGTCTTCTGTCTGCAGGTCTGTATCATTGTAGGGAAAGGGCAGCCCCCCCCAGTTTATATAGCACATGGTATGCCTCTCTCGCACAGCAGTCCAGTGTGAATTTCCACAAAGGAATCGCAGCAGGGTATCGCCCAACCCTCACATATCCTGATTATGTAATCAGCCCCTAGATGCCAATACTGCCGGAGTGAGCGTCCTGCCCAATTCAGCTGAGTGACCAGCAAGGCTGAGCGAGCGAGGAGTGAGTGACAGCATGTCATTGATGAATGATTCACAGTCAAACTACACAAGTCAAATGGTGGAGGAACAACGATGCTATCAAGAGGTCTGCAGAAGATCCATTATTCACCTAGACCTTTGTATCATCTGTCCTCCTCTCTACATCCATGGTATATTTTGCTGCTCTGGACATCCAAGCAACCTCACAGCAGAGTATATGGAGAACCAGATACTCACGGCAGGGGAGAGGCATGCCAGTGTTGGTAGAGAAAGTCACTTCTTCTGGAAGTACTGGGTTACATCTTAGTGAATCCTTTGTAGTACACACACAGTATGTGTGTAGGTAGCCCTAAGAACTGGTGAGAAGGCACACAAGAAAAAAAAAGAGGCTTTAACGACTCAGCGCACATCCACAGGCTTCAGCCATAGCACAAGGTTATTGAAAAAGTGGTGAGACTGAATGTTCAGCGAAAGAATATTTTTGGGATGATGGATATGTTTGCCAGCCAGATCTTCAATAATCAGTGCATTTGTAAACATTGACAAGATGGACCACACACCCCCTGACTGGTGACACTGTGCGACTTTAGTGGTTGGCAAAGGCTAATGGTCTGGGCACACTTTTGTGGGATTTCCCTCGATATCCCGATTGATAGATTGGGGGATAATGTAAGCTGCCTGGATGGCAACTTTGCCATCAGGCTGGCTATAATCCTTCAGACCACTGACTACACATCAATTATTGTCGTGGTACATTATCTATTCAAAACGTCAGTAAAGAGCATTGCCAAAGGTCTGCAAACTCACTAAAACCCGAGCAGTGCAATGATCAACTCTACATTCTCTCATCATTTCCATAGCATGGTTGCAGGCATCTTCAAACAATGGGTGAGATGGGTGATCAGATGGACATGGAGTCAGTTCACCACTACGCTTAACTGAAGCAGCATTGATAGAAGGAAAACTGAAAAGTCAAGACTTACATGCATGGAAAAAAATTATGAGATAGAATCTAGCCAACTCCATGAGTTTTGAATGGTCTAACCTGGTTTCAGCAATCTCCCATTGAAGTTGCCCTTGAGGGTTACCAGGAGATGCCAAAAGTAGCAGATATCCGAGGATGTGAGCAGATGTTATGGGTAAAGGACAACCTGGAATCTATTGTACACAATTTGCCATTGCTGCCACTTCAAACAAAAGGCATTCATTGTATGCATTCTGAAATGCACTTGGTGGAAAGGGATTTCCAGAAAGCAGTGTGCTGGTATTCTCAAAGGCCATGAATGGGGGGGAAGTAGATCCCAAACATATAGGCATACCATTATGTAATGTTTTCACATGTTCAATGCTGGAGCCTAACAAGGGTGTACTACCTAGACCTGCGTCCAATGAATGCACCACAGCTTGTTCACCAACAGACAGCATGCAGGAACACAGCACAAAATATCACTGAATTAACCTAGAAATGGGGAGTTGACAGGTACCCTTTCATCCACCGTCCTTGGCCTAGTCACCCCTGGCCCTGTTCCACTATGGTATAACTAGGGCTGTACTTGCACCAAGTTGTAGAACACGGATCACATGTGTATTATAAACCAGTATACATCGCCAGTCTGATTGAGCTCTTGTAGAAGAATCAGGAGTGTAGGTAGCAGCAGGGTTGTCATTATAACTAGATTGCCTCAAGGGAGTCAACGTTGGCATGCAAGAGGGAGGCCTACTGTTGTAATCTGGAGCAGAGACGTTAAGCACAAAGCTAAACTCTCTATCCATGTTTTCTTCCTCTATATGTGAAAATCAGATGAGGATTTGGTCCACCTCAATGCCTCTGATGTAGCATTTAAGCCAGGACTCGCACACTGCAAGCTCTGAGGCTAGTGTTGTAGCGTGCCTGTGTAGTATCTCTCAGTCGGTGGCATTGTCTGAATTGTGTGAAACGTATACAGAAAGGATGGTAGGCTCGTACCTCGCTTCAAACTGGCAGCCGCAGTGCAATAGCATTCAATCTCAGAGTCAATGATTGCACTGTCTTTTCTGAGGGATGTCAGCTGATGTTTGAGTGCAGCAACAGATTGTTCTGCTTCTTGTCTCTCATCTCACTCCTTGCCCAATGCTACAAAGTGAGTTGAAAGCCCGAGTATAGCTCATGACCTACTAGCGAGCAGCTCGATCTCTTTTAGCTTGCACCGGTTCATCTCTGCCTCCACTACCTGCATTCTTTCCACTATCTTCTTCCTATCCGCTTCCTGAATGCTTCTGCATTTAGCATCAGCAAACCACTAATTTTCACACAGTTGTCACAGAATTTACAGCAACATCACAGCATGTCACAGTGTCACAGTGTTACAGCAGGGCTACAGCCATATCACAGTGTCACATCACATCACACAGGCACAGGCTGACAGCACTACAAGAGTTCAACAGTGCTACACAGGTAACTAGGGTAGATAGCCTAATATAATGTAGTAATAGATTCCTAATGAGTTGGGACTTAGAGAAATTTTTGTACAAACGGACCACGTGATTGGTAATGTTCGAATTCTGTTTCCCTTACTCACAACCCGTTCTATCATATACTTGCCACACCCGACCTCTCTCCATCTGCCAGTCTGTCCGTCACCTCCCAGCTACACACTCCATCCCTCACGCCATCAGCCACCACTATCCATCCCACCTGTGCTCCAAATAAATGCATGGGCACTGCCACTCATGCACTCACCTGCCACTACCACTACCACCACTAGTGTGGGACAACAGTGTGCCACCACCACCACCACCATCGCCACCACATGACGACAGGGACAGAGGATGTGCAATGGCGCACCACCATCACCACATTGATGACCTGGGCAAAGGGAGGGAGAACGCAATGAGGTATGCCCTCACTACTACAGCGACGAAGGTGGCATGGTGACATGTCACAGATTGTGACAGCTCGCCACCACCACTACCATGTGCGATGACACACAAGCGGGGGAACGACGATGACAAGACCACCTCACCCACATACCCACGATGATGATGGTGTGGGCGAGGGCACACAATAGTGCACCCACAATGACGATGATGTGGGCGAGGGCACACAACGGCACACCCACCACCACAACCCCGACAGTGACAAGGGTGCGGTGGCACAGCAGTGCAGTCACCACCTGCAACAGTGTCATCACCACCACCACCCATGTGCCCACAACGATGGCATAGGTGAAGGTACACACCAGCGCACCCACCACCACGACTCCAACAGCGACAAGGTCAAGGCGGCACAATGGTGCAGTCACCACCACCACTCATACGCCTACGACGGCAACAAGGTTAAGGTAGTGCAATGGTGCAGTCACCACCACCACCCATGTGCCCAGGATGACATGGGTGTGGCCATGCAATGGCACACCTCCCACCATGACAGCGATGGTGACAAGGGCTTGGTGGCACAATGGTGCAGTCACCACCACCACCACCCCACCTCCAGGCCCACAACGATGATGGCATGGGCGAGGGCATGCAACAGTGCACCCACCACCACGACACCGACAGCAACAAGGGCACAATGGCAGCATGCTCTCCTGCATACCCACCGTCACCGCCACCCCCATCACCACCACTATATGGCAACGACACGTCATGACAAGGCCAGGAGTGATGGGGGTACAACAGGTATACCTCCCACCATCACCCCACAACGAGCTGACACACTGTAGCCCGTGACGACAACCACAGTGCAATGGTGTCCCCACCATGAACCAAGATGATGGGGGGCGCAATGGCAGGGTGTGCAATGGTACACAACAAGTCCACCCCCACGAGATGATGAGGGGAGCAAGGGGAGCATAGCAGTGCTCCCACCACCAACGAGGACAATGAGCAGGGGGGCGCAACAGCACACCCCCACAGGACAACAAGGCAGGCGAGAGGGTGCAACTGTGTTCCCACAACTGAGCAAGACAACGCCTGGGGAGGTGCATGACTCGCTCACCACCTGCCAGATGACAAGGAGGACAAGGGAAGCGCAACGGCACTCCAATCACCAACCAAGATGACATGCAACGGCGCACACTGCATGCCCACCACCTCAGGATGACAAGGATAGCGAGGGTAGTGCAATGGCACACAGCATGCTCACCATCCACAAGATGACGAGGAGGGTGAGGGAGCACAACAGCACTCCCACCACCAACTAGGACAACAGACAGAGGGAGGCGCGACGGTGCACGGCACCCTCCACCCACAAGACAACATGGAGGATGAGGGGAGTGCAATGGCGCTCCCACCACCAACTAAGATGGCTGGTCGCCATCTGCAAGACGAGAGGAGCGCAGTGGTGCTCCCACCACCTATTAGGGTGACGGGCAGGGGTGCACCATGCCATGACCAGGAAGGTGAGGGTGTGCAATGGCGCTCCTACTACTGACCAAGACAATGGGCAGGGCACATAGCATGCCCACCACCCACGAGACGACAAGGGGATGAGAGGGTGCAATGGTGCTCCGACCACCCACCAAGATGACAGGCAGGGGTGCACAACGGCGTGTGGCATGCCTACCAGCCACACAACAATGAGGAGGGCAAGGGGGCATAACGGCGCTCCCACTATCTACCATGGGCACAGAGGCAAAATGGCATGCAGCACACCTACCACCCACGAGACGATGCAACAGCGGCACCACACCATGACCTGTGAGGCAAATGTGGCACCCACTACCAACAGGACGACGATGAGGGAGTGGGCATGCAACAGCACACACACCACCACAACGTCAACAACAAGGAGAGGTGAAGGGCCTACCACCGCCAGTGTAGGGACGGATAGCATACCCAAATGAGTGAGGTGAGGGCAACACAGGTAGGCTGTAGAGTACAGACAATATGTATTAGATACATTCCAATATCATTTATTTTGTTTTCTAAAACTCGAGTGAAAAAAAAAGCTACTATACAACAGAAGTCATACAGTACACTATAGCTGCTACAGTGCACTGTACAGCCACCATGTACTGTACAGCGTGTACAGCACTGTCGGTGCTGTCAGCTCTGTATAGCCACCATGTACTGTACAGTGCTGTGACAGTGCTGTGACCACACTGTACAAAAGGGAACCTCTCTGTAGCCACTGTGGCACTGTACCCAACTGTACAATGCTGTACAATGCCATACAGTTACCTTGTGTTTTGCTGATGAGTGATCTCAGCCATGGTGTGATGGGTGTAGTTTGTGATGGCTGTTACAAAGTTGGAAGTCGAAGTTTGATAGGCCTGTAATCGAAGGTCTATTTGAGGGGTTGGCTAGGCAAGAATGGACATGAGGTCAATATGTGGATGTCACATCATGCTTTCAAGTTGTGAGGATGGGAGATTTGTCATATCCAGGGTTCCCACAGAACAGTCAGCTTCCGATGACCAATTGGGACTGATTTGAGGTCATGTGTGAGCCCCTGTGTCATGGGGCAGTAAGTGGGCATGTAGTGCACCACAGCTGTGCCGCTTAGCCAATCAGAGCTATGAGTACCACTGGGTACATTTTTCCAGAATCCAACTCTAGCCTCTGGGAAGCTTTATGACTGATTTGCCCAGGCTACCCCTGACCTGCGAGGTACCCCCGAGCCATCTGCCCATCCACTACCAGATGCTAAGTGAGCCTCACACCCCACACACAGAGCCCTGCTTAGCCCCATTGTCACCCATAACCAAGCCTTCGAGACACATGGCAAAGGTGACCTATGGACAAAAGAAAAGGGCTGCAGACCCAGAGCTCTCATCCCCAATGAAAGGTTCCTTCACCAACAAGGGAGCTCATGCATGCTAAGTGGGTTGACTGTGTGCTAAAGCAGGTGGGAATTGTTTCTGAGTGGCCACTTCTCCATCCCGGACACCACTCTCAAGCTTTCAGACGTTGGCTCCCCAATTGTTGTCATGAACACTTTCTCGCACTTCACCAGCACTCTAAAAACATCGAAAGTTCCAAAGCATGTCCCAAGCTCACACAATTGGGCACATATATGAAAGAGGAATCATTAGACCGTGAGGTCAACCTTTCTGCTTGTGATTCTTCTTGGACCTGTTATTAGAAGACATACCTGACTTGGATAACGAACTCCTACTGAAGGACCCTTGGGAAGAGGCCATGGTATATCTCAGATGTGCCCCATGCCAGAGGGACATGAGCATAAGTTCTGATGAGCTCAATCTCTTAGAGCCTAGACCCTCTAGGTGGAGGAAGTAGCTGCCTCCCTCCATTTCTTGTTGCATTACCTTGTATAAACCATGCTGCTTGCAGGACAAAACCATATCATGCCCCATTTCTTGCTTTGTGACATGGGCAAGTCATTTTCTGGCAGAAGATCAAAACGGGCCATCATATTCATTGCACTCATGACTGGGCACTCTTTTAGTGTGCTGCAATCGAACATTGTTTGGCACATGTTTGAATTCCAGTGAACTATTGCTTGGGCCAATCTGCAAGGCCACTTTTGTTGTGGCTGTTGATCCTGGGCTTAGGGCTGCCTAGATACAGACCTGACATTGTTGCTTGACCACCAGAAAGGCATCATCCTCCCATCACAGCCTTGCCTTTGCCCGACACAAAGGTTCAGACAGCCACGGAGGCACACAAGCTCTGTTGGCAGTGTTACAGCTCTAGACCTGGGCATTCCAACCCACCATGATGCCACAGTGTCCTTTCCTTTGGGAATGCCCTTCCATCTGCAAATTCCAGAGTTGCTGTGCAGGACTGTACAGAATCTTATAGCATGTGACAGCTGTCACAGTGTTACAGACAGGTCCCCCTTTGTACAGTGCTGTCACAGTGCTGTATAGAGTGCGGGTGGCTGTACAGCATGTGAATGCTGGAGCCGCTAGACCACCATAGTCCACTGTACAAGTGTGTATGACACCTGTAGTATTATAGTTGTTTTTTTGTTCTTTCCCTTGAATTTTAGATAGTTAAAATAAAATTTATTTACTATTTATGGGTATATGTACTATATATCATCCACCATCTCTCTCTTGTTCTCTCACCCACATTGCTGGCGATGTGATGGTGGGCACACCATCATGCACCCATGTTCTCATCCTTATTATGTGTGTGATGGGTGCCGCACACCCTTGGTCATAGTGGCAGGTGGGTGGGTACCCCTTGGGTCATCCTGGTGGATGGAAGGGGTGCTGTTGCGCCCCATCCTCCTCCTCGTCCCATGGGTGGTGGGTTCACTACATGTGGTTGTGCCCCTCCATGGTGGTGGTAGTGGGGGTGCTGTGTGCGGTTGCGCCACCACACCTTGTCGTTGGTGGGCAGTGCACATGGTGCATGTGCTGTTATATCCCCTGCACATTGTCCTGGTGGGTGGTGGGTGCACCATTGTACAGCCACACCCTCCTGGTTGTCCTGTGGGTGGTAGGTGTGTTGTGCACAGTCGCACCCTACATGCCATCGTGGTGGTAGTGGTGTTGTACTCAGTTGCCCCCCATGTGTCGACTGGTTGGTGAAGGGTGCACTGTTGCTCTGCCCTCACCTCCCTCATCATCTGGTGGGTGGTACGTGTGGTGCATAGTTGTGCTACCCTGCCCTCCTCGTCGTCTGTTGGGTGGTGGGTTTGCTGTGCATGGTTGGGCCCCCATGCATCATCCTGGTGGGTGGTGGATGTGCCATGGTACTACCCCGCCCTTCTGGTCATCCTGTGGGTAGTGCTAGTGCTGTGCACAGTCGGGCCTCCCACGCATCATCCTCATAGGTGGTAGGTGCACCATTGCACTACCCCTTGCCATCCTGTGGATGGTGGGTGTGCTGTGTGCAGTTGAGCCCCTCCCTGCCGCCATAGTAGTGGTGATGGTAGTGCCATGCACCATTGTGCCTCCTGTGCATCATCCTGGTGGATGGTGGGTGCGCCACCCCCATTCTCTTGGTCATCTTGTAGGTGGTGCCAGTACCATGGGCGGTCACACTTCCTGCATGTTACCTGGTGGATGGTGGGTGCGCCATTGTGCTACCCCATCCTTCTTGTCATCCTGGGACGGTGGGTGTGCTGTGCATGGTTGCACCTCCTCACCATCATGGTGGTGGTGGCGCCGTACACCGTTGGGCCCTCTGTGCATTGTTTTGGTGGCTGGTGGGTGTGCCGTCACGTCGTTCCCCTGCCTTCCTCATTGTCCTGTGGATGGTGTGTGTCATGTGCAGTTGCACCCCTCCCTGCCATCGCAGTGGTGATGGTGGTGCCATGCACAGTTGCGCCTCCCGTATGTTGTTCTAGTGGGTAGTGGATGCACTATTGCACTATCCCGCCATCCTCAATGTCCTGTGGGTGGTGTGCCACGCATGGTTGTGCCCCTCAGCCCTGCCATTGTGGTGGTGGTGGTGATCAGTGCATGGTTGCACCTCCTGCGTGTTGTCCTGGTGGATGATGGGCATGCCATTGTGCTACCCTGCTGTCCTCGTTGGCCTGTGGGTAGTGGGTGTGCCATGCATGGTTGTGCTGCTTGCTGCCATTGTAGTGGTGTCATGGTGCCATGCACAGTTGTGCCTCTGCACATCATCCTGGTGGGTGATGGAAGAGCTATTGCACTACCTGACCCTCCTCATCATCCTGTGTGATGGTGGTGCGGTGGTGGTTGGGTAAGCGCAATCGTGTGGTTGAGTGGACGGTGAGTGGCAGGTGGCAGATGGTGGTTAGTAATGAGGAGATGGGAAAGTCAACATACCCATGACTTCTGACGGGTCATGTGACCTTGTACTGTAAAAAATCTGCTAAGTCTGAAGTGATTAGCATGAGGGATTAGCACATACTGTGGTCACTTTTGGCTGATATAAGTGGGTCAGCCTGCTTGCATTTTGCCCATCCAAATTGGATGGGCCCACTGTAGGCCCGCAGTAGATGCAGAATGATGTATGTGCAGGGCCTGGATGGATATCATGGATGATGGAATAGGGCAGGCCTGGATAGTTTGTGGAGGTAAATGCTGCAGGGCCAGGGTATCACGAATATGGTTCCATGCGGACATTATGGTGCAGGCCCTTGATTTGAAGGTTGTCTGCACAACAACCCAAGCATAGAGGCCTGCACTTGAGCCAATGATCCAAATGTGATATGCATATGCAGGCCAGCGCAGTGGCTAAACTAGGGGGTGCAATTAAACATGTGGGCCTGAGAAATGAAAGCGGATGTTATGGTATGGGCCTTTAATTCAAAGGATGTCCAAACAACAATACAGGCGTAGAGGCCCACGCTCAAGCCAACACTCTGAATGTGACATGTGTATGCAGGCCAGCACAGTGGCTAAATTTGGGGGTGCGATTAAACGTGTGGGCCTGAGGTTGCCTAAAGCATGATATATTTGTACAGGCCTGTGGGATGGACATATCTGCAGGTGATGCTGGTGAATGGGCCTTTATGATTTGAAGGTGCCTGCATTCTGATGTATACAGGCAGCCTATCAAGCATGGCCATTTCACTGATGATTCACACATGCGGGCCTGTTGGAAGTGGGGGTATCCGCTCTGACATGCAAGTGGGTTGGCCCACAGGATTCAGTCAACTGCAGGTTTGATTCATAGATTCAGTAGCTTCTCTCATCACATCAAAATGGCTTTTACAGCCTATTTCAGGGCTTGTATATCTTTTGCATATGCCCAGAACTAGCCCATATGCACATTGGGACTCCCCCCAAGTGTTAAGAGCTGAGGATTGAGGAAGCGGACTAGCCACTTGTTGGGTCGACTCAAAGGGGCTTCTGGGAGCTAGGACTGATGTCCACAGTGAGTAACCAAGGTATATTAACAGAGGAATAAGGAAGTACAGACCTGATGTCCACAGTGAGTAACCAAGGAGGGAACCACAGTGGACAACAGGCTCTATGTGCGCTTCAAGTAAATACTGGTAAACAGATCAGCCACAATGCTGAATAAGCGTAAGGTAGGAGCTCTGCAACATCACAGAGCAATGAACAAGTCAGAATAAGCTGGGGAAAGTTGGATATAGCCATAATGAAGATGGGGAATCGAATGGTGACAACTAGGAAGCGAAATGAGAAGCAGTAAGCCATCAATGAACAATATGAGTGCGAAATCACCAAATATAACACAGCCACAATGCTCAATAAGCGTAAGGCAGGAGCTCTGCAACTGCACAGAGCAATGAACAAGTCAGAATGAGCTGGGGAAAGTTGAATATAGCCATAATGAAGATGGGGAATCGAATGGTGACAACTAGGAAGTGAAATGAGAAGCAGTAAGCCATCAATGAACAATATGAGTGCGAAATCACCAAATCTAACACTCCCCCCTGATTGCGCAACTCTGCAATCAATCAACTCCCCCCTGATCCAGATAGTCCCATCATCGCACAGTATTGCAACACCTTGGGCCGAGCCAATGGCTTAGTCAACAGATCAGCAGGCATCTCCTCAGTAGGCACAACAAATGTAGGCGAGATCAAACCCTTCTCCACAGTGTCTCTCAGCCAGAACCAACACAAGTCCAAGTGCTTCATGCGGCCATGGTGCTCTGGATGCTTTGCCACTTGACACTGGTTGTCAACATGGAGCACAGAAGGAACAGGTACTGCAAAGCCTAACCCCCTGAGAAGCTGTTGAAGCCAGACAATCTCCTTGCCAGCTTCGCATGCAGCCACATATTCAGCCTCAGTGGTGGAGAGAGTGACAATCGATTGGCACTTCGACATCCAGGACACAGCACCAGTGCCAATCTTGACCAGATATGTGCCTATGGAGTGACCAGACTCTTTGCCATTGTGGTTCGCATCAGAGTATGTTGTGAATGGTTCTGTGGTCGAAGGATCAGGAGCATAGGTGATACCATAGTCTGTAATGCCCTTGATGTAGCCGAAGAGATGCTTGACAGCATTCCAGTGGGCGACTCCAGGATCTGTGAGAAAGGATGCAAGTCGACCAACACTATATGCGATATCTGGGCGAGTAGTGCAAGAGAGATACTGGAGAGAACCAACTGCGCCACCATAGTCAATAGATCGCATGAAATTGCGCTCCTCAGGGGTTCTTGGGGCTTGCTCCTTCGAAAGAGTGGCACCAGGATCTATGAGGGTGGTGACAGGCTTGCAATCGGCCATATGGAAGCGGCTAAGCATATTGACACAGTACTGACACTGAGAGAGGGTCAAGGAATGTTTGGAGCGATCCCTGTCGATCTTGATGCCAAGGATCTCCCTAGTAGGACTAAGATCACGGATTTTGAAGTGTTTGCCCAACTGAACAAGCGCATCCTTGATCGCATCAAGAGACTTGGATGCAAAGGTCATATTGTCCACAAAGATAGGGAGGATGATGCGAACATCACCTTTCGCATACACATAGACTGCAGCATCAGAGTAGATCTGCTTATAGCCAAGGGACTCCAAGACAGTGTGCATTTTGTGATTCCAGCGATTTCCACCCTGTTTGGTGCCATAGACCGCTTTCTTCAACTTGCAGACAATGTCCTTGGGATCTCCCTCAACAAATCCAGCCGGCTGCTCCATGTAGACATCACAATCGATTTCGCCATTGAGATATGCATAGGAGATGTTGACAGACCACAGATGGAGGTCATGGATTGCAGCCATGGCAAGGATGATGTGTAGAGTGGGAAGGCGAACAGTGGGGGTGAAGACCTCGAGATATTCAAACCCAGGACGCTGATTGAATCCCTGTGCGACGAGGCGAGCCTTATAGCACTCAAAGGAGCCATCAGCATGGAACTTCTTAGTGAATACCCACTTGGATCCAATCACAGGACGATCCTTTGGGCTAGGAATACATAAGATCCCATGTGCCATTGGCCTTCTGGGCAATAATCTCATCGAGAGCAGCCTGTCTCCAGTTGTCCGCATCAGGAAGCTTCATGGCCTCTGGATAAGAGTGAGGGAATGGTGTGCCATCACTGAGAGTGAGAGTGAGATCAGCATCCTCATCTTCATCATCAGGATCATCGATCAACTGAGCAGGACTGAGCTTCCACCAGGCTCTTGGAGGATTCCTTTGCCTAGTAGGAAGACAAGCACCAATGCCAATGGGTGTGACTAGCGCTTGAGGAGGTGGAGAAGGTGGTGGAGTATGCTCAGGAGACACTGCAGGCGCAGGATGTGGAGGATTCTGATCAGGAAGAGGCTTCTCAGGTGCAGGCTCATCAGACAATAATTCGACCTCCCCCCTAGGAGCTGGCAACTGAGAAGGCACAGTATCTTCCGAGTCCACAGAAAGCAAGGGCGGATGATAGGGTGCAGGCATGGAGGACAGGACAGCTGGGATACCAGGAGGCTTTGGACCAGAAAGGAAGTGGCGCTCATTGAAATCAGCGTGCTCAGAGATGATTGTGCGCTTGGTGAGTGGATTATAGAACTTCCAGCCCTTGTAGCCATCAGGATAGCCAATGAATACACATTTCTCATAATGAAGAGCAAGGGAATGGCGCTTATCCTTCTGTATATGCACATAGGCAGTGCATCCCCAAACCCGGAGATGGGTGACATCTGGTTTGCGACCATGCCATAGCTCGTAGGGCGTAGCCTGGTCGACAGCAGCAGTAGGGCATCTGTTCCAAACATGGACAACAGAAGCAAGAGCCTCACCCCAAAAGGACATGGCCAGGCCTGACTCAGCCAACATGGCAGAGATGTGCTCAGCCAGGACATGATTAGCTCGCTCAGCAACCCATTCTGCTAAGGGTGATTGCGGACAGTATTCTGGCGCTGTATGCCACACTGGGTGGTAAACTCGAGCATCACATTGCTCATATACTCCCCTCCTTTGTCATCCCTTAGGATCTTGAGTTTGCGCTCTTGGATTTGGCTCGAATCAGCAGAACAAAGCGATATCTGGAGTAATCATTGATGAATGTGACCCAATAGTGATACTCAAAGAATTTCCTGTAGGGTACTTCATGCACATCACTGTGCACAAGCTCAAGAGGATGAGAAGCGCACCACACAGAGACAGGAAAGGGGTTTGCATGCATCTTGCCAGCCAGGCATGGCTCACAGATCGGATCAGGCGATCCCTTGACATGTAGCTTGATCCCAGTCACAAGATAGCACTCATGAAAGGCCTTGACTCCAGCAATATGATGGTGAGCAAGCTTGTGATGCCAGAGGGACAAATCGAGGGGTAGAGTTGCTGCTGGGCATGCATTGTTGTCAGTAATGGTGGCCTGGAAGAGCAGAGGCCCAGGAGGGCGAGCAAAGACCATATGAGTGGAGTTGATATTGACAACAAAGCCAGAGTGGCGAGTTAAATAAAGGACAGAGAGGAGATTGTTTCGGAGGTCAGGAACATGCAATACTTGAGTAAACTCGACTGCTCTAGCACTCTTACCCTCTATTACTGGATGGAAGACTACAGACCCAACACCAGATGAATAAACCACAGTGTTGTCTGCCAATTTTATAGGCATGCACTTAGGGGTATAATTGCGCAGCCAGTGGCGATGGGGTGTCATATGAGAAGTGGCACCGGAGTCTGCATTCCAAACAGAATCAGCATCGAGCTGAGAGGACGAAAGGAGGGCACTGGAACGAAGACTTGCATTTCCTGCATGCTCAACAATGTCCTGAGCGTTCTGGGAGGCAGAGTAGGTGATGGCAGGAGCAGGAGTAGAAGATGGAGTGGAAGTGGAAGTGGAGGAGATGGATGCATTAGGGGTCACAGTCGAGCTATTGGCCTGGTTTCCCTTCTTTCCCTTGCACTTCGACACCTTATAGTTCGCTTTGGCACACTGGAGAGCGAAGCACTTGCAGATGCAATGGCCAGGCTTGTCACAGAAGGTGCAGGGCGCAGTGAGGTTGCAATAGCAGGTCCCAGCAGCAAGGACAGCGTTAGAAGAGGGAGGATGAGGCCCAGAACCATCAGAGCGAGGGCAACAATTGATTTCCTCAGTGTGGAACGCAGCCTTGATCTTATCCTTGTCAAGATCTGTGAGGAGTGCAAGAGAGGTGGTGAAATGGGAGTAATCAGGCCCAAGAGCACGAATCATGGCCATACAGGTCAATTCATTGTTGAGTTTGGCAAGATCGAAGCCAGAGGAGTGCAACTCCTTAATCTTGGCCATCCCCTGCTCAACTCGAGCAATCAGGCCAGTAAGAGACTTCTCAGGGCGTTTCCTGATCCCAAAGAACTCATCATAGGTCACAAAGCGAGTTCCAGCCTTCTGTTGAACAAAGAGTGACTTCAGAGCGGTCCAGGCCTTGACTCGGTCGTCCTGATGCTCCCTGATGTGGACCCTCTGCTCAGGAATGATGTTGAGCATGAGCTCACCAGCCACCTTGTCCTGCTTCACATTCCAGGCCTCTTGTTCCACTCCAGCTATAGCAGGACGAGCCTCCCTGCCGTCTACCAGTCTCCAAAGGCCTTTAGAATGCAAGAGAGCCTTCATCTTGTCGCTCCAGATGGTATAGTTGGTGCCATTGAGGGGCTGAATGCGATGGGAATGGGGTGTCGCCTCAGAGGACATCTTTAGGGGCTTAGCTCGAGATCCTTATAACTGAGCTCTTTTCGATAGGAGACTAATGAGTAATAGAAGAGTAATGAATAATAGGGGACTGAGATGAATAATAGGAGGTAGGAGGAGCCAAGGGGTGCAGTGTTACAAAGGTAGGGCTGTAGTGGGCGAAGGACAACAATAGGCGACCAATGGGGCGGTCCAGAGACACTTTGAAGAGCAGATGATGCGATGGTATAAGCAGGAGACAAGAAACCCAAAGGGTATTGAGCAATGATAGGTTCAACGTGGACTGAAGCACACTAGGAGACCCAAAAGCTTTCCAATGATGATAATGACTCTCTGACTCAATGGATCAAGCGATAAGATGATCTAGGGATAGATTTGAGGACGGAGAATTGATTGGTGAAGGAATTAAGGCATAGATGTAAGCCGATGTTGATAGATAAGGGCTAGAGCACAGGGCTCATAACCTGTTAAGAGCTGAGGATTGATGAAACGGACTAGCCACTTGTTGGGTCGACTCAAGGGGCTTCTGGGAGCTAGGACTGATGTCCACAGTGAGTAACCAAGGAGGGAACCACAGTGGACAACAGGCTCTATGTGCGCTTCAAGT